>WEIT01031006.1:96255-109577 GCA_013389985.1 Dryoscopus gambensis
GAGGCAAGCTATCAAAAAGGATGGCAGAAGTATTAGTGACATGGCTGGAATGCTTTGGGTTATGATGATGAAGTTTTTTGTGATTGGTCTTAAAAATCCAGATGAAATATTATTCCTTCTCTTGTTTCATCACATCCCTTTTCAAAAAATTTCTAAAGTCCCCAGGTTTGAGGATGTGATTGTGTTTACACTTGTAACCCTGTCACAATGGCTTCAAACAAGAGGAACCACCACGAATGAGAAGGAGTTATGGACTATGCCAACATTTGCACTGCAATACTAAAAACCAAAATCAACAAAAAACCACATCCTTNGGCAGGGGAATTGGAACTAGACGATGTTTAAAGTTCTTTCTAACCCAAGCCATTCTTTCATGCTGTGATTCGGTGAACCCATCAATTAGCCAGTCCTGCTCTACACTGCAGTAGGCTACAAGTCTATGCACCAGGCAACTGGTGCATGTCTGCTAAGGAAAATCACAAGTTTTTATGTAATGTTTAGCTGTGCTCATATATTCAGCTTGTGTCAGAAAGGTGCCTTGAAAGTGCACAAAAAACAAGAGAGGTAATGAGTTGCGGGTAAAGTCCCTGCCTTTGAGATGAAGTCTGACTCGGCTAGTGACTTTACATCTAGTTTTCAGAAAAACACCACACTATGCTAGTTCTCAAATTTTTATTTATAATCTAAATGTAACATTCTTAGCCCATTGCCAAGTTGTGAAAAACATTTTTCATTGCTGTAATGATGCTGCTGCTGCTAGTAGTAGTATTTTTAAGGGAGAAGTCAGTATTTTTAAGGGAGAAGTCTTTATAGCATTTGAAATTTATTTTTTGATGTTATTTTGGAGGCAAAAAGATGCCACTTTCAGTATTTGAAATGACATCACAAGGATATACCAAGTGAATATAGGTAGTGCAGCTAGAAATTTCCAGAGGCAATATGCTCATTTCAATATTTTTAATGGACAATCTAATCATTAACTGAAAGTGTGTGTAAGATCTACTTTGCTTTTTCAAGAAAGGGGAAAATCGCACACTTAATGTTTTTAAAATCACAGTCCTAAGATCAGTTGAATGACTTTTCCTTCATTTGTCACAACTATAATTAGTTTATTGACTAGAATAATGCCACTGGTGAATGCCCTATAATTTCTTTTTAATTAGAAGAAAACCTTTTAGTTAATAGTGAAAATAATTAATCTCCTTTAAAGAAAGGACTAGAAAGGATTAAGTTGCTTGATTATGAGCTGTGAAAAGTTAAAAAAATTAGCAACAGGCTCTAAAGTGAAGGGGAATGCTATCTTCCTCCTCAGTTTTCAAGATTACTTTCTTTTGCCTACAAATCATTTATGCCAGTTTTCTGGGAATAACATCATTAAGACAGCTTGCATTTTGAGTAAGGAATATACTAAAAGCATTCATTCAGGCTAATATGAGAAATCAATAGGAGTAGAAGCTGCTTGGGAAATAACCTGCACCACTTATCTGTCAGTTTGGCATCTGAAACTCCATCAGTGTAGCAAATTGCTTAAAACTAAAGTTCTGATTCAAAGCTATTTAAAAAGTTGCCACAGATTCAAAAGGATTTGGGGTTGGGCTTTGAGACCAGCACCCTTATTTAAGCTGTACAGTGGTATTTCCCTCTTGGGTGGCTACAGTGGTGCTCAGGATTAAGAGTGACTCGAACTGCAGAACATGGCTGGGGCTATAAAGCTGAGCTGGAGTTGGAGTAGTTGGTTCTGAGTAAAAGAAAAACTGACTTTGAAATTTTTATGTTCTGCTCTGGTTTAAAATTTTTTGCCCTCTTCTTTTCTAGTTACATAGATAAAACTACTCCTTGGGTTGAGACGTAAGACACCTGGTCTGTCACAAGGTCAGACGTGATTGAATTATTCTAGTCTAACTGAAGTGAGTGTTAGAAATTTCATTATCAGACTTTTGTTCAAAAGGCAAATTGGGTCAATTTGTGCAGACTAGGTGTCAAGTTTGTAAGTACAGAAATTCTGAAGAGATTTGATGGAATCAGAAAGTCCTATCTCATAAAAAATTTTTGATTCCAGACATTGAGGAGCACTGAGGACCCATGAGTCTGCTAGAGACTTTGCTGCTCTAAGGAGTTAGGTTATCTGCAGAAGGGGCTCACGTAACTATGCCAGTATAAACCCTCAAAATTAAAGAAGAATTCAAATTGGTTGCTCTTCACAGTACTGAACATGCAGAAATCTTTCCTTCTGTAGATCACACAGAAATACAAGTGGGTCCTTTCCCCATATTCAAAAGTGGGGTGGGGGGTGTTGCTTTATTTCTTTTTTGTCCACAATTTTTTTCTTTGATTAGACTAGCTGAAAGGGTGAAAAAAACTCTCTTATAAGGTAATACTCACAGGTATCACTATCCCTCTATCCCTGAGCCTTTTTTTCATGATGAAAGTCAGTTGGGTTTCCATGTTTGGGCCAAGATTTTTTCTGTACTCACAGTGATAACATGAACCATTCTGACCTCAATTCATCAGTTAATGGGGCTTTACAATAAAGTGAAATTCTCCAACAGAGAATAATGCTACAACCACTGTTAGTGATGTGCTGTGCTATGGTCTATTCTCTGTTGTCAAGCAGAGAAGGGGATGAACTCTTCATCTCATCTGTAGGAAGCAGGGTGCTTGGAAGCCTCTGGTAAATCGTTTATTTTGATGAGCTCGTTTTCATTTGAGCCTGCAGCATTTGATATTCTTCAGTTACTCCCCTACTGAACACTATTGAGGCTGTGAGTAAATTGCCATTCATATCTATCAAGTAATGTGTTTCTGCACATTACTTGTGTAGCATCCTCCATCAAGGATCTCAAAATACTATACAAACTTTAATGAGTAAGCTTTCACAACACTCCTGGGAAGTGCAGAAGTACTGTTGACCCATTTTAATAGATAAGAAAGTAAGACGCAGAGAAATCAGTAGATGTATATTCAGACTCCTGCCTCTACCCGCGTATATATTTTGCAACCTTTTGTTCATACATAAAGAAAAAATTCAATACCCCTAGAAATGCAAATTGAAAGTAGTGCTTACAGGTTCCCTTTGGGAGAAAGGGATTTCGTGAGTGCACATTTCAGTATTACAGCATCTAGAAATTTTCCAAATTTATGAGTAGGCATACAGGTATTTGCAAGACAAAAGAAAACAAAGCGAAAAATTCCAAGTACACTCAAAGACTCATTTTTTCTATGAACACCTGGAATCCAATTTGGGGCTGACAGCTGTCACATAACTGAGAGAAACATGGGCATATGTTCTGTGAGGGAATAGGGCTCTCTGGAAGAAACCACAACAGCTGAAGATGGTCTGTTTTAAATCAGCAAGTGTCTCTTGTGGTCAAGGCTCCTTAGAAAATTGCTACTCCAGTCACTGATATTTTTATGGTACTGAAATATACACTATTTTGAATTATTGGGGCCATAGCTTTCCCTTAAAGAGTCACCTGTGAGTCCCGCAGGGACACTAAGTCTTTCCATTTCCTCATTCGTGCCCCTCCAGGTCCGCTGTCGAGCCCTGGGAGCTGCCCTGCTCTCGTGTCTGGGGACCGCCGGGAGGCGCCTTGGAAGTGAATTATTACCATTTTTAAAAGCAACAGTAGGGGATGCTGCCGGGTAAAAAAACCAATCCTCCTTGCTTCCCCCTCTCCTAAGGCTATTTCCAGGAGACCCCACGGCACCTGCCAATTTTAGGAGCAGAAACCCAGAAAAAATCAAATCAGTTGTATCTTAGGCAAGCACAGATCACTAATTAAGGGTCCATCCAGGTCACTGTTGAATAATTATTTCCCACTTTTATTTTCATATTGGAAATTATAATTTTATATAATTCCACTGCGATGTGAAGGAGCCAGGTGGTAAGAAGTTTGATTGGATTGTTTCTGATCTCTCAAATAAAAAGATCTGAAAAGTTCAACATCATAGCAAAATCGATATTTTCCATGTTTGTAACAATTAATTAGTTCAGAGTGAGGGAGACACATCACATAAAAAGACCTTCCTCCGGGCATTTGCCAAACATCTGGAAACTGTGAACTAACTGTGTCTGAGAAGTTAGGACCACATCTAAAATAAAATTGCTGTTGACAGATTTCCAGAAAAATAATCTCCTGAACATCCACGATAATTAGTTATTAGAGTCTACATATTTATGAGTGATTTGGGCTAGGAGAACATGTTCCTTTATCAAGCTCTTATTACTGAAACCTAATTCATCTGGATTACCACAGAGGTTTCTGAATGCTTTACTGTTCCTTATCATAATCAGAGACGTGATAAGGCTGTTGTAATCCTGAAAGAATCTCTGACAATGGTGTTTGTGGCTATGCCTGACAGATAACACTGATCAAATGCCAGGTTTTAGGGCATTAACTAATTGTCAATAGAGGCTGGAAGGAAATGTTTCCTCCCATGTGCTGTACTGCAACAATTATCAAGGTACATAATGTATACTGGAGTGAGTTGGTGTACGAGAATTAAACTTTTCTCTGAAATTTTATTTATTTGTCATTTATTTATTGCCATCTGGCAGGGTACCAGACCCACTGGACCATGTAACTAACTTGGTATAGCAAATCTTATGGGAAAGTAATTCTATTCAGACATGCAATACAATGTTAATCCTTAGATCTTGACAACAGACAATATGTTCTAAGAAAGACTGTCTTATTAACTCTGCTAATAAATGTGTCTGTGCTGGAAATGAAAAATGGATTACCTCGATACTTGAAGAGTATACCTCGATACTGTTAGAGAAGAAATACACATTGCATGCATGAAAAGGAGCTGCCATGCCCTTTATGAACAGTGCAGTGGATTTTTTCACACTGATTTCATATTGTGTACCATGCATGGATGCCACATAATCATGATGACTGGCAAAAACTAAACTCTTTCCTTTCCCAGATGTCTTCCCTGTAAAATTTTTCAGTCACATTTGCATGTTTAAAAATGTCATACCCCAGTGTTTAAATGAATAATACATCCCTTGAATGACATTTGCTCCTGATATAGGTCTAGCGATAGCAGTGCAGTTTAATCACCCCTGCATTTGGATAGATGATTCAATCCAGAAGATAAGAAGCTAGAGAGGGAAATTAGCATGCTAGCTCCTTTTAGATTAGTTAAATCTTGTCACCTTAGAAAACCCCAAGACCCAGAACCCAGTGATAGCAGAATGAAAAGGATTTCTGTTTTACCATGCTTTTCTCAAACAGTGTTTGATTTATATGCTGATCAAACTTTAGTGATCCTGTTGCTATAGACATTGATTTATCTTACGAATTGGCTGTAAATCTCTCCAGGTTTTATGAAATAGAGACCACAGACTACCACACTCACTGTCTTTAATTTTTGTAGTGCTGATGCCTAGCTGAAGTCATTGCACTGGAAAGAAAATTAGAGCATTTGTTGACTGTCACTAAGTAAACACTGGTCATGGCTGATGTGTATTTCCTCTTTTTTATAACAGGAATAAGCAAATAAGCAGCAGGAATAAGGCAAACAGAAAAAAATGTTCTATTTTTCATAGCATGTAAAAATGTGCTGGTTTATATCTAATGTAGAACTCATTGCCATATATTATGTATAACAGGCCTTTCAATAAGCTCATTGGTGTTCTCTAAATCTGGAAGCCCAGTGTGGTCCCTGGTGAAGGAATCCTTTTCCACAACTGAGGAGGTGCTCAGGAGCACACCTGAATCAGCAGCTGCCCTGTGTGCAGCCTTGCCATTTCTGCCCAGCTGGGGAGAGGCTGCTGGGAAGAAAGGGGTGGAAGAAGAGGAAGAACCTCTAAGGCTGGCTTTTGCCATCATTACTTAATCAGTGATGAAGCACATGCAGGAAAAGTGAGAAAAAGAAGAATATAAGCAATTGAAAAGGAAGCTTGTAAGGGACAATATGCAGGCTTGGAGCAGAACTCAAGCAATATCATATCAAAAATGTGTTTATTCCAATTAACTTTGTGACAGGCGCATTCATGCAGATTTAAATGTAGCTCTTAATTGGTGTACTTTCCAGGGTATGTGTGATGGTTTTGGCCAAATTTAGGGGAAACGTCTCCTAAAAAGGAGATGCCACCCCTCCCCCTTATCAGGTTCGGGAGAAAAAGAAAATTCTCCTCGGAGGAAGGTGAAAGAGAAAATGAAACTATTTATTTAACAATCAGTGAGGTTAGGAGTAATAACAACAACAACACCACCAACAAAAAAATAACAAAGCCTCCCACTGAGGGGAGGGAACCTGAAAGATTTGAAAGTCCTTCTGTGGGTGCGGTTTTCCCCTTCTTTCCTGTGACCCTGGAATCGGAGCTGGCCGGCACGGGTGCGGGGGCCCCCGAAGGTGGTGGAGCTCAGTGGGTCTCTGATGCTCTGATACTTCTGGTGACAGGATTCCGTAACTTAGCGAGCTGGTCTTCTTCCAGGATAGCAGGATGGCCTTCCCCGTAGTTCTCCCAGCTAGCTCCTCCTGGGCTCTTCTCCTCTCTCTTACGTGTTATCTCACCGAGGGTCAGCTGGTCTCTGACCCTTAGTGGAAACACCTGATTTGACACACCTGTAACTCATCCGGGTCAAGTGGGGGCTGAATAATGTGGGATACAGCACAAATCACCCCATGACAGCATGGTAGATGTTTGATCATTTTAGATAACAGAACAGCAGAAGGGAGAATTAAACTGACAGAGTGCAGAGAGAGAAGATGAAATCTACATGTGGCATGGAACAATAAACTATTATTACAAATGTTAGTAATCAGATCACATGTATTCATTATCGATTTTTTTTTCCTGTCTTATAATATTTATTTATTATAATTGGCTTTTGCAGCAGTATTTCCCAGAGTGATACAGATTAAAGCCTGATCTAAGGCCTTGGCTGTACTAACACTTTTTTTTTTTGGTACTGGATGGGAGACTAGATGAAGTGCCTTCCCTTAAAGGCTGTAGCAGTGGGATCATTCCTCAGCGAGAAATGAAAGACCCCAGTGCAGCAAAGACCTTTGCTAGATGCATGCCTGCCCTGGCAATCACAAAGTATACACTTGCTTTAGGTGCATACTTATGTGCTATTGACTTTGAGCAGCTCAAGGTTAAACATGTGCTAAATGGTTTGCTTTGCATGCTGTATCTGGAGGAGAGGGAGGGAGCAGTGGCAGGTTCGTTAGCTCTGCTACCAGGTGCCCAGCTCCCCCTTCATTGCTCTGTTATTATTTAGGCCAGCAATGATCAGAGTAGCCACACTTTCAAGGAGCAATGTGAAGTTCCTTATGACAGCTCATTACAAACAAGACATGCTTTCACGTGCCTGGAAAATAAAGCCTTTGTATTTGCATTTTCCAGAAGACTGCTGCAAAAATTTGAAGCAATCCATGGACCTTGCCTGTTGATATGTACTGAGAACATTAATTGTCTCCAGTCATTGTTAGAGCATCTGTTTCCCATTTTGACAAGTACACTTATCTCCTTCTTCACTGCCACCCCTCCCTTTCACATCCCTCATCTAAAGATAATGAATAAATTACAGAGAGATGACAAACGTGTTGATAATCAAGATGAAAAACAAATGAACTAGAAGTGGCTATGTTTCTTCATGAAGCTTTAAATTGCTTTCTTTTCCTGTGCAGTGAAACTTCTGGCTTGCCATCTAAAAATACCAGAATGTGTGAAAATTGTTAGAAGTGTTCTAAGAGAAAAGGGTCTCTCTTAAGGGAGGCAACAAAGCCTTTGGGGTCTCTCACCTTGTTGGGGAGAAAATGGAGATGAGGGTAGAATCCATAAGGGTTGAAAGCAACATGAGAACCTGGGTAAATGGAGAGTCAGGACAGTGATGATGGGGTTAAAGAGTTTAATTTTAATTAGAATTTAATGAGTGGATATTTTGCTCGTGAAATCAAAGGGCTGGACCAAGACAGAAGACAGAAGGCACAGTGGAAGCCTTGTTTTCCATCTTTGTCACAGTCCAGACTGTCTGTGAGACCCCAGGCACTTTGTAGCCCACTCACTGAAACAGCTTTTCTAGATCAGCTTCGTGCTAAGTGCTCCCGTTGGCTTTTCCTGTTTGTGGCCGAGGCAGTGAGAGTGGCAGCCAGTGCTGCTGCTCACGGCCCACGGAGTGAGCACCTCAGCTGCACTGGGCAGTGGGACGCCGGGCAGTGGGACACTGGGCAGCGGGACATTGGGCAGTGGGACACTGGGCAGCAGGACACTGGGCAGCAGGACGCCGGGCAGTGGGACATTGGGCAGTGGGACACTGGGCAGCAGGACGCCGGGCAGTGGGACATTGGGCAGTGGGACATTGGGCAGCAGGACACCGGGCAGTGGGACACTGGGCAGTGGGCCGGCCAGTGCAGCTATCACCCCTCAGCATCTTTACTGCAGGTGGCCTTCCAGCACCTGGCACACTTCCCTCACTTGCTCATTTGTAAGCCCACATTTGCTGCTAGCTTAAGGCACATTGAAGTAGTTTAACCTTCATGCTCCTGATGTGTTTAATGGACTAGAACCCCCATCGCCTTCTGTGTTCTCTGCTATTCCAGCCATAGGGTCTGCCCACAGCCCAGCCAGTGCAATCCTCCCGCCACCCAGAGTTTTATTTTTCCTATCAGCAACTGAATCTGCTCATAATTCCTTTGAACTTACAAAAGCTGTTGTATATTAACTCAGTTTCATGCCTCTCTAGGACAGGAGTATGACAGCACTAAAGAAGAAGGAGCTACATATATGTTGGAAGATCATCTTTGGCACCTATAAATTGGAATAAATTCAGATTTTTCAGGAAAATTATGGTAGTTTATATGATTTTTTTGTAGTCAACGGCCGCTGGGGGTCTGTTGGTCCGACCCGGGATGCCGCCTCTTTCCCAGAGAGAGGTCCTGCAAGAGACAGCTTTCTAGGAGTCTCTGGCAATCCTCCAGCCGCCGGGAAACCTCAGCAAGGGGACAGCCTGTGGCTGCAAGTGATCAGCTCTTAGCGGTGATTTAGCTCAGTGATTTCAGCTCTGCCTTGCGAGGTTACCCCAGGCTGATTCAGAGACGGAGAGACAGGAGCATCGTGTGGCGTTTCCACAGAGGTAGTTTTATTGTCCAGCACTCTGTGAAGAGGGCCAGGAACGACGCTCCCTCCTGAACTGGGCAGAAGCTGCGGTTTTTATGGGGGAAAGGGAGGGTGGTACCGAAGGGGCAAAGACCAATGGGTTACAAAGAATCTACACGGGCACCAAAGCATGGTGGGACATCACCATCACCAGGGAGGACTGCTCCTTCCAAGTGGTATCTCTTCAGGGAATGGTTGAGATAAGCTTGTCACAGCCTATTCAAGGGACATGTCTCCAAGGGAGAGACCTGGCAAGCTTATCTTCCTCCACAATTTTAACATGATTGCTTAAGAGTATATTGAAAATTTGTGTAGTGATATCAGGATTCCCAGCCTCTGCATTTTAATCACTCTCTCTTGAGCTGAAATGAATGCACTGTAGAGCTAAATAATTAAATTAACTTAAATATTATTTACCTAGAAGTCTGCACAATACCTCTTGCCAGAACATGAAGAGCTGTGAAGTGGATCAATCCAATTCATCTTTCAGTTTTAAAAATTTCATGGATGTATGGCATTCTTGTTCATTAAAATTCAAAACTGGATAAATATGAAAGAACCTCAGCCCACTGAATTTTTATATTTGGAGAAGACTGAGACATATACAGAAAACAATCCCTTCATAAATAAACTGTGCTGTTGTTCCAATACCAGCACTTTTTTTTTCTGCAGTGTGATAATCAGCTGGGGTGGGCATAGTCATGAGAATTAGTATAATTAGCATTTTTCAGCATTGTGCTATTTTAAAAGAGCATTGCCAAGTTGTTGTGGGATATACTTCTGAGAATCATCAACCTTGTTACACAGACGAGGAAACTCGGGCAAAGGTGAGGTAACTGCTCCCTTTCAGCAGGAAGAGTCACTGAAAGAATTCATTTGGGGAATTTACAACTCAAAATGTAACATTTTCTTATAAACTTGGAAATGTTAATTAAACTTCAAGTTAATTAGTAACTCAAGTCTCTAGTTTGGAGGCTGTTCAGTTGTTTGTCTGACACGAGTGGATGTCTCTCTCTGGCTCCCACTGAACTCATACGTGCAGCTTGGAGGAGCAGCCTCGCTGTTGGCAGCTGCAGCCCTTCTTAAGTCCTCTGCACACCTCTTTTCCTTCTTTTCTGGACTGTAACTGTTGTCATTCTGGGGCCACAGACTGCCTTGGGCTGAGGTCAAGTTCTAACAGGTCAGATAGAGGAGCTAAAAGATCCCACCAGTTTATACCAGTTCAGGCTTCTCTCTGCCCCAGACCATCTCTCCTCCACCAGCATGTTTCAGACTTGGCAGCTCATTTTGTTCAACTCTTCTCAGATTTTAAATGAGACAGAGCTCCCTCATTTGGAGGTCTTTGGTGGGGACAGGGCTCTCAGTATTAGAGTATAACTCAGAGCAACTGAGTATAGCCCTCATTCATAATATTAACAGGTAAGAAGTGTAGGCATTATTATGAACCCATGGTGGCTCCCTGTGTTAGCGTTAGGAAAACACATAATCACACAGAGGCAATTATATGCAGGTGCTTTATTAGAAGAGCACGTGGGGGCACAGGGGCAGCAGAACGCCCAAATCAGTGCCCCGGGTGGATACAGGAACTTTCGTGGTTCTTGTACCCTTACATTACGCATATTCATGTTACGTGTTAATTAACACACACACCCCTAACTACCAAGTCCCCGATCTCAGTTACTAACACAAATCACCACCCCCCTCCACCAACTTCCCTGATCTGGGTTTCTACTTGATTTGTCTAAAACAATCTCCTTGGTTATCACCCAGGCTTGGGTCACACTTGATTCATTAAAAACAATAATATAACTTGGGCTGTAGTAAGTTAACATTCCGTTCTTCAGAGCTATTCCTCTCTAGCTACCACCACCATCCCTGAATACCTGCTTGTAGTCCTAAAAATCATTTAAAAATCATTTTAACCCTATACTATCACCTGGGAGAGCCATATGTTTCTCTTTGACCTAGTGGCATTGCTTGAGAATATTCCTGATGGGGCTAGAGACAGTGCATCACTACACTGGGTGTTGGAAGATTTTAGATGGGATATTTAGCAGGGGCAGAGATCAGTATTGACAAGGATTATTGCACCAGACATGAATATAAGGAAACCAATTGGTTGAATGATCATGCAACACCTTATCCTCAAGTACCACCTGGTGCTGCAGCAATGCTCTGAGTCTGGTGCTTGTTCTACAGAGATGAGCAATAGATTCTGCCAAAGCATAACCAGTATGATAGATGTTGCCCTTTGAATTCTCTTTTTTACTTTTTCATTTTCTGTGCAGAGCTGTGAGGCGTGATAACATAGTGTCAATTATACATACACTGAAGTATCAGCAGAAGAAGCCTCTAATCACCCTAGAATTATGACTAGGTCCAGAAGTTTCAGATAAGACTAAACACGTTTCCTTTGAGATTATCCCCTTGATAACCAGATCAAGGATGTTTCCTAGAAAAACAGGAACTTCAGAGTCCTCATTTGAATGCAGTATTTTATGGGTTTTTTTAAGATTCATAAATACTACTATAATTCCCCTGCTACTCCAATATTTTTATTCTGTACCTCTTAGGAACATGTAAAATGCACAAACTCCCCTAAAATTAGCCAAATGTGATTAGATCAAAAGTTGTTTTCCCATGAAGAAAGTACTGAGGATTTCCTCCTCCTTTCCTCTGTGAAAGAAGAGTTCAAAGAAACTGTACTTTCAGACACTATAATTAGGTTTGACTGAAAAAAAGAAAAGAACTTTTTCTTCTTAATCAATATAAGGCTTCCTTGAGAAAATTTCAAATGCACTAAAGAGTGATTTTCTTTTCATTTGAAAAAGCTTCTAATTTAAAAGTTAAAAGGTCTTTGAGGCCAGTATTTGCAATGGGAGCACAGCTGAAATTTTTGGGGGGAGAATATCTATTATCAGAAACTTATTAGCAAAGAAGAATAGTTCAATGGGTAAGAAGCTATCTTTGGACTCACAGAATAGTGAAGTTTCTTTAGGGAACACCAAACTAATGAGAAGCAGTTTTCAGAAAATAAGAGAGTTTGTGGGTATAGCTTCAAACAAAATCTTTTGGCTTTTTGAATTTTAAAATTAGCTAAAATCATAAAACATGGTAAATAGTATTTAATTTGGCTTAAAAGAAAGATTTTCAGTTGAACGAAATGTTTGAGTCAGCAAAAGATGTGCTCTCTCTCAACACACATAGTGCACAGCCATCTGCCTCTCTGAAAGCCTTTAACAATTATTTTTGCTGTCAGGATAGACTGAAAAATATGTTCAGTTTTCCAACTAAAACATCCAATGTTTACATAACTTGGTTTTTTTCAGAGCTTGGGATTTAGTTTCTGGCTCTGCAACAGAATTCCTGGATAACCTTGTGGACTTGAAGGCAGGTTTTTAAGAGGAATAACAAGAAATTTGTATCAGATTTAGGCAAGGAAGTTTTAAATCTGATCAACTGTAGCTAACTTTAGTGGTGCTAAGACTCCAAGAGTGCCTCAGTTTTTAAATAGTGTTTGCCTAGGTGCTTAATGAGGTGCTGCACTATTGGTTAGTCTGAAGGTCTGGCTTCTCTCCAAACATAGAGTTGCCTCTGGACTCTGTCTCTCAGCTCTCTAGCCAGTTGGATTTGCTCTGGAAAGCATTCTTGATGCGTGCTTAAAGATGCTTCAGACAAAATGTAGCGCAGCTCCTGTTTGCCTTGAAAACACAGATGAGGTTTTCCTGAGGAAGGTTGCCTCCCTTCTCACTGAAGTGTGGATGTTCTGAGTCCCAAGGAACAGAGGGTGAGTGAGGTACCTCTCTGTTCTCTGCCCAGAGAAATGTAACTTGGAACAGGCTTGTTCACAGGAAAGTTTCACAGAGAATTCTTTTGAGATTGATTATAGTGACACAAAAAAGGAAAAAAATTAAGTCCTTGATTATATCAACAGATTGTTGCCATTCCACAGATATGAAGTGACGTGCTTTGAGTTTTCAATGCAGGACTCGTGGTCAGGACTTTTTTTTTTGCCAAGGATGTGAGAGATCCAGGCTCAGTTGTTTCTCTTGAAGGGCTCCCATCCACATTAAACTTCCATCTCCATGGCAGTGCTTAAAATCCCAGACTGTGTTCTGGCAGGAGTCCACTGTTCAGGACACCATGTGCTAGGTGTCCTGTGAACCATGGTCATCAGCTCCTGGCCACCGAGGGCACAAAGCTGTAC
>WEIT01031007.1:2434-18221 GCA_013389985.1 Dryoscopus gambensis
GATTGCAAGGCACCTAATTCAAGTAAAAAACATGAGGTACACATGGCTAGGTGCTTTCCTCCTAGTGGCAATTAATGTGGACAACATGACATTGATAATATCAACCACAGCAGAGATGGAACTGGGACACTCTCCAGAAAACACAATAAAAAATGAATGACAATTAATAGTGGTAGCCAAAAGGAAAAATGAGATCCCCACATTGTACATCCAGCCTTGAGGACAAAGAACCAAAATAAAGGGATGACCTGAAAGAAATTTAAAGGAACAGGAAACTGCTAAAGTAAAATAAAGTAAAAAAAAGACAGTTGCTTCCATGGATTTTTAGCACTTACATTAGATAATATAAAATACTATTAGTGAATAAAATATACAGTTTTTAATATTTTATGAGACACACAACAAAAACTTCATCATGTTCTTCTGGTAATATAGCCTTTCGTTTTGGAAGTTGAAAACAACATGTCATAAAGAAATAAACTGGGAATACTGTTCAGGCAGAGAATGGATTAGTTATGCCAGTTATAAAAAACCTGCAAATTAATTTACAGCAGAAGAAAAGAAATAAACAAATAATCTCATTTAGCTGAACATGCAAAGGTACTGTGCAAAATACAAAAATGTATTCAAAATTTAGTTAGAGAATATTGGATACTCTCTAAACGTCTCATTTAGATTAGAGAGGGGAAATAAATCCGCTTTTAGCTCTAGAGAAATTACCAGCTACTCTCCAATGTAGGATGCAAAATTTGATGATAGTAAAATGCATTATTTGACATGAGACTTTTCTGTAACACTGGCTACCAACACACTGTAAGTACCAAACAGACAATTTACTGGCAATGTCGAAAGGAAAAAAAATTACAATGGATGGTGTTTTGACCCTCCTTTTCAATGTTAAAAACAATCTAAAACACAAATAAGACACAACTTGGTTTTACAATACATTTCCCAATATTTTTTTCTATAAAATTAATTTTTCTAAGTGTCACACAGATCTAGTTCTCCATACCAAACAAAACAAGCAAACAAAGCTCCTTTGGTGGCAAAATTGTGGTTTACTGATACTAAAGTGTTTTGTGAATGAGTGCCTTTGATTTGTATTTCATAAAACGAGGGAGACACACTAAAGCAAAATTTGGAAAAAAAAGAAAAAACAACATTTTTTCTCACTATTTAAAAAAATTATTTTAGTATTAGTTTAAATAATTTTAGAAATATCCAGGCTGCTTAATTATTTTTCATTGCAAATTAATTGAAGAGGTACTATGCTACTTTACTGACAAAGTAATGACTTGAAAAGGAGAGAGATGTGCCTATAAAATAGATTTCAGTCCATCTGAGACTCATAGATCATCAAAGAGAATGAGAACATGAGGGAACCAAATTACAATTTCCATGTGGCACCATTCCAACATACCTTAACCTATATTTTGGTCTACCCCATTCTCCTTATCCACCTCATCAAACACACACACAGATATTAAAACCATCATTGTGAAAAACACAGTTTCCAGTAAGAGCAGTTATTTGTTGGAAACAGTTTTCAGCCCAATCTTACCTACAACTTGCCTGCCAGCTGCACATATCTCTGCAAACACAGAATTCCAAAGGGAAAAGTGACTAACATGGCGTGGTAGGGAGGGGGAACTAGGAGTGTCTGACGTTGCTGTTGCAGGCCCAGCATCGGCACAAAGCTGGTGGCTCAGCTAGAGCTTCAATCTAAATAATTTTTCTATATTAATCACTACTGACAATAGTATCTTTTCAAGAACATCTTGCAAATAAATCAAACGCTTTTTTAATTTTGGTAATACTAGTAAGAGTAACAATGCATTTTTGCAAGCCCCACTCTGTAAAAACACAGACCAATTGACTAATCAATAAGGTCAATAGTGAATCTCCTCATTGACTCCAAAGACAGCAGATTCCTGTGCAAAATCACTTTAGAGGGAAAATCTAAGCTTCAAGCTATGATGATTACTTCAAATAGTTTCACCAGTTTGTATTTTTGGAACCCTTCTGGCAATAACTTTTCCCTTCAAACCATTTCCCAAGTCACAGCTTGTTAGAGAGAATGTTAAATGAGGATATAATGTTTTGGGAAAAGGGTAGGAAATCCAAAAGCCATAAGAAATAAATAACAAATAGAAACATTGTTTTAGTGACCTATAGTCTATTAAAAATTTGTCCAGCAAATATTGTCAACCTTTTAGGATTTCGACTCTAATGATGCCTTTTGTCATGGCTTCAGGGGGCTGTGTGCCTATTTCATGGATTTGCCTTATACAAACTGGTAGGAAACCATAATAAAATTCAAACAGAGAAGAAAAAGCATATGATCTTAAAAGTGAATAACCAAACAGTACAAAAGAAAATACTGGGAATGAAACTGATAACATACCCTGTTGCCAAAATCTGGAGATGTAGATTGCCTCTAGATTAGTCCTCAGACTGCTGTAAAGACACCTATTTACCCTGTGACAGACTGACCACAACAGATTCAAAGTCAAATTTAAAGAGGAGGAAAGATCAAGAGAAGCATTTATCATACTGTTCCACATCCAAGTATAACAACTTTCCTATACAAATTTAAAGCTTGAATGAACAGGTGCCACATAAAAGTATGCATAAAGTATATATTCAAGCCCAAAGACTGGCACACAGAACTACTGCAGCATTTCAAAGGATTTGTGCTAGGAATCCAATTGCTTTTTCCTACCTATCCAGCCTCCAGTTGCAAAAATATAAGGATACTTGCTACTTTTCAATACAGCAAATGAATAGAAACAAATATACAGTTATACTGAACCATCCAACAATATTTCCTTTGCCCACAGAGTCAGGAGATTTTAAGTGCAATCCAATTTTTAAATAACACAAGACTGTAAACTGAATGTACTAGCTTGACTTTTTATTTTGTAATTAACTGAGCTCCGTCATTATTCAGATGGATTTTTATAAGGATGAAAAAAGGAAAATCTGAGCTTTTGGCTGTTCTGATTACCTTGCTAAATTACTGGCTTTGCAAAGACAGAGAAAACATAAGTGCTAAGGTTAACCACATAATTACATACCATTTCAATCTTTTTTTTCCCCTCTGGTTCAAAACAATCCATTACTACACAAAGTTACAGCATTTTGGAGTCAGCTGTTAGATCTGAGCTCTGGAATTCATTCATCTGAATCTTCTTGAAGTGACATTGCTTGTCAAAAGTCATCGGCCAATCAAATTCTTAAACTGAAGTGAGTTGTCCTCTTAAATTAAAATGATACTTTACCCTGTTTTTTCCATACAAAAGTTGCATTGTGCTTCTCTGTCAGTATCAACTTCATTTTCAGAAACTTTATCACAATACAAGAATTTATCCCTCAATCTTCCAAACAGCAAGGGCGAGTGGGCATGTAATTGAAATTCACTTCAATGAACTGATGTAATCTGAAGGAGTAACAAGCTAGGTGAGAATATTTCTATTGTGTTCAAAGATGTCTTCATTTTAAACCAGATGGGAAACAAAGAGGAACTCATGCCAGTTTCTGAAACCTGAGTATTCACTCTCCTGCAGCTCCTCCTTTCTTCCCTTGCTGCCTGACGTGCTCACATATTCAATCTCAGGGCAATAAATTCTGTCCTTTTTAAGACATAATTCTCTCTTTGATGAAGATTTTACTATGAGGAGAAAGACAGACCTGCACCCTGGTGCCTTCCCAACAACATTTTTTTGGCATAGTTTAGCCCAGCCTAAAGAAAATTTTTTTTAAATGTGAGATCCCAACCCTTGGCCCAGGCTGCCAGAATACTGTGCTTATGCTCAGTATGACTTCTGAAGACACTCTTCCTCTACAGAGAGTTTAAACTTAGCAATCTTATTTTAGGCAAAGCTAGAAGAGGGCCAAATGCATCAGAAGCAACAGCTCATTCTTCAAAAGGAACAGTTTAGTAATGTCTGTCCATATAACTTGTTTCTTCACAACTCTTGGTGACGAACAGAATGTTATGAGTGTAGGACTCCTATGACCAATTGCATTTCTAAACAACAAACTTAGATTACATATTTCTGGAAAAATGCAACAGCAGGTCAAAGGCTAAAAAGGCATAGCAGGAATAATTTGTCAAAACACAAACTAATCCACCTTTTCATCACGGGACTACAGATGAGGACAAATACCACTGCAAATATTAGAGGCTTGGCTGAGAAATGTGGATATGGGCTCCTCTGGCATTCCCTTTGCTCCACTGAGAGCCACATAACCTATAGGAAAGGGGCAGTTAAAAAAGGTGTGTGGAAAGGTGAAAGCAAAAGACAGTCTTGAAAACAAGATAAAAATATTTTGCTTAAAGTACAGGTACCAGTCTGTTAGAGAATCCTGATATACTCACAGCTGTAAAGCTGTAAAGATAATGCCAAACATTAAAGCCAAGTAGTAAGATGAAGCATCAGTAAATAAGTGTCAAAAAAACCAGATTATAAAATTAAACAAGAATATATATTTTCATGTCTGCAAAATGTTTCTTTCAGGAAACATTAGGCACTAATAAAGAATGCCTTCAGGTTTCTGTATCACTGGATATATCAGAGTTTTTTTATTAACAATTTGGGGAGTTTATGCCTCTGGGTGCTACTGATATGATTTCAAAATAGAATTATCTGATGCTATGTGATTTCTTGAATCATTAGTTTTCCATTTCTTCTAACTTATGTTTCGTTTTCCTTTTATTTATACACACACATACTGATGCAAGCTGCCACAAAGGAATAATGAAGAGACCCCTGGAAATAAAATACTACTCCATACTTTCTTAAAAAGTATTAGATACATATACACCTGCTATCACCATCTAACATGATATCCCTAATTACAATTTGCATGCCCAATTCACTTCTAATATATGCTGCAGGAGGGACTGCTGCATCCTTGCTCTGATACACAACCACCACAAGAAGGTTCTTCCCCAGAGAGTGGTTGGGCACTGGAAGGGCCTCTCCAGGGAAGTGGTCACAGCAGCAGCCTGACAGAGTTCAAGAGGTGTTTGGCAATGCTCCCAGGCACACGATGTGGTTCTTGGGGGGTCCAGCACAGGGCCACGAGTTGGACTTGATGATCTTGATGAATCCCTTCCTTGTCAGGATATTCTGCAATCCTAAGATTTCATCTAAAATAAAGATTTCCTATTAAAACAGAATTGATTGACAAGAGGTAGCCAATGCGACTTAACACACATGAACAGTAATGAAGTGTCAATAAAATTACTCTTCTGAGCAAAAAAAAAAAATTGGTCGTTGAATACTAAGGCTGAAAGGAAGTTTTGGCTATTAAGAAATACACAGTCTACCTAATGAAATGCATTATTTTTTCTTCCTTATTTGTTCCAAAAAAAGGAATACACATTTTTTTCTTAATAATCAGTCTCATGCTGGTTCTGATCTAGCAACAGATTTTAGAAACAGTCTAACTTTACTCACCAAGACCGCAGAATTTATAAGAAGGCCTAAGCAGTCTGGAAAGCTATGAAGTAATTTTGATAGGAAACAGATTTAATTTCTGGTGACTGTGTATAATACAGTCTAAGATAGGGTGCAATTTTGCTGTCTCATAGGCAAGTTGAGACTCAATTCACATTTCTTTTGAAATCAGAAAAAAAAAATATTGAGGCTTGGGGGAACAAATAATTTAGAAGACTGTAGAGCTGCAACTGGACAAATACTATCAAAAAGAGATGCTGAAATAAAAACATTTAATGATTTGAAACTCAGTATTCTAATAAGAGGTGAACTACTTTTAAAAGAGAATGAGATTGATAGGACCAGTAGAAACATAAACCCTAACCTGAATGCAGTTGAAACTTGCATGGTAAAAGCTTCCAAATGAGAAAGAACCAAGAAATGCAAGAGTGAGCAGGAAAGATCCCACAGACTTCAGCTACTTCACAAAGCATGAGACATGAAGTTGGAAGCGTTACTACTCAGATGTTTTAGGTGTAAAATACATGACTGTCTTTACCTATCATCAATGGCAACCAAGACTGGATATTCTGAGTGAAGAGTGACAACTGCAGAATGTATCAATTTGCTGTTGATTTGTTTTCCAAGCAGAGGTGGCAGCAGGAAAAAGACAAGTTTGATACACACTTTCCATATTTCCAGTGACCATTTATATTAACAGATCCATTAACCTAACCTCTTTTCCATGACCCTTTCATTTAATTTTTAATAAAAATGATACTGGTTTTAAACGAAATACATAGTCTCAATTCTGAAGGCAAATAATGCAGGAAAAAAAAAAGAAAATTCAATATCACCATTAATGACACTAAAAATTTGTCTGCTGTCAGATTATTTTCATTGCCTGATGACATTTATCAAGATTCTATAAACCCAATTGCTGGATATAAAAAAAGAAGGAATACCTTAAGACCACATACATCTCAGTTTAGGCATAATTTGGGACTTCATACTTGCCTTACTTTCTAGTCTAGACCATTGTATACAAAGAGCCACCCCAACCAACAGTCTCATTTTCACTGTGAAGTGTGTATGGGAGATATTGCAAGGCTGATAAATTGTATACATTGGAGTACTGAGCACACCAGAATAAGAACAGAAAATTAGGGAACAATGAATCAGGTAAAATTAAGGGCAGAAGGAGAAGCAGGGAGAAAGAGTCAGATTTGGTCTTTCACTTACATGTCACCATTGCCTCTTCCAACAGTAGTGTGGTTGCTGAGGCAAGTGTAAAGCTCTAGGCCAAATATCATTTATAGCAGGAGGTAATACCTTTATTAGGGTAACTAGAAGAGAAGAAAGAGATGGACAAGCTTTTGGACAAGCAGATATGTGCTTCTTCAGGCTTGCTGTTCCTCCCAGCCCTCGTGTGTTTTATTCATTTTTGTCAGATGATCAAAGAGGTAAGTTTTGTGGCTCAACAGACCTAAAAAAGGGCATACATGTCCAAAGAATTTAAACATCATTTGCTCTAATAAAAGGTATTACCTGTTGTTGTAAATTTTGTCTTGGTTCCTTTTTACAATCTACATAAACTTTGAAAATTCCCTGAAGCAATTCAAATGCAAGGGAAGAAATACCTGCTTCTCCTCTTGTCTTTGCACTGTTAAGTCATGCAATGACCAGAATCCAAAGTACCAAAATCATCTAGGCAAAGATACTGGCAGGATACTTTGACAAGCACCAGGAAGTATTAGACATTTCATGGGAAACAGTCTTCTCTTCAGATTTCCAGACTGATTTACAACTAGGGGTCAAATAAACATTCTCATCTTCACTGGCAGTAAGAACCAAAACACACAAACAGCTAAAGGTTCTTCTTTAGTAAGAAAATAGAGAGGAGTAGAGACTTTCATTTGTCTCCTCAGTGCCTTACACTGCCTAGTCTATATCATAATCATTAATGACTTGAAATCTGAATATAGTTTGAATGAAAACATTTCAAAGCTCACAAGGCTCTGTTCCCAGTAAGTCTGGTCTCTGTATAATGAAATGCATTCCTTTTGGCCTAATGCTACACACTTGGCAAAAGAAATGCCTGTGGTATGAGCAAAAATTCCAAACTTGAGTCTTGAAATTGCCCCTTCTAAAGGGTCATTTATTGCGCATGTTGTTTATCAGCATGTGTCTGAAATGAATGCTGCTTCAATGCAAAGCAACAGGAGGTCACATTATAACTGGAATACAATCAGTAGAATTGCTTATGACTTGGTTTCCCTTCTAAAATGGCAATCTATATCACATCGGCTATTATATTAATGTTTTTTGCATTACTAAAAAGGAGAAGGGGGAAAAAAAAAGCCTTTACAGTGAGCAGCTGATAGAGTTTTCCATAACTGAAAGATCACATGAGCTAAGCAAGACCCAAACAGTTCACCTTTAAAATACCAAACCATCTGTCTGGCTGTCCCATGATAAATCTTAATGATAAATGTCTTCGTTTTGATGTTACAAAGGAAACACAGATCTGCTCAGTTTTGGCACAGCTGAAAACACACTGGCAACAGCAGAATAGAACTCAGATGTCCAAAATATAGAAAAAGACATTTAATTTTTTTTTTTTTACTGCATTTTACCAGATATACAGTTTTAGACCAGTTCATGGATGTGCAACTAGAAGTTCTGAGTTTCCAAAGACATCTTAGGATCCTGTTTTTTTGCTGTTTGGTTTTGGTTGGAATTTGATTTTTAGGGGTTTTTAAAGTTTTTTTTTAATCTCTATATTTCCATCTTCATCCAGACAGAGCAGAAAGCTTGAAATAGGCATGACAGAAATTGCGACATCCTTTGGTAACTCAATTCATATTTTGTCAGTGTGTCATGGTTATTAAGGATAAATTACAATAGACAGGAAAATCTGAAGGGTTATGGAAAAGACAATAACCACAGACTCACAGAATGGGTCAAGTTTGAAGGAACTACAGTGGGGTCATCTACCTCAACTTCCCTGCTCAAGCAGGTCATCCTAGAGCACACGGCACAAGATTGTTTCCAGACAGTTCTTGAATATCTCCAGTGAGGGAGACTCCACACCTTCTCTGGGCAATCTGTTTCAGTGCTTGGTCACCTGCACAGTAAAGGAATTCTTCCTCATGTTCAGCTTCCTGTGCATCAGTTTCTACCCTTTGTGTCTTGTCCTATTACCCACCACCACTAAGCAGAGCCTGGATCCATCCTTTCAACACCCATCCTTCAGATACTTTAAGACAATGATGAGGAATGAGAAGAGCTCTAATTCTATGAAGAAAAAAAAAAAAAGCGCCATACAAACTTTACCATTACCGAGCATAAAACTTCCATCCTCACCCAAAGGTACAAAAATAAGCTTTGGTATAGAATTTGTATTATTTTTCATGCCAATATTTCTAATATAGAAGAGGGCAAATACTGAACCTTCTAGTCACACCAATTGATGAGATCTAAAAATGTCAAATGCCCCTGAAAGAACCAGAGGGAACTGTCAATTAAAATTTTTAAAAACATAAAAATTAAAAAGAACTTGGTGAAGGTTTGGTAAAAAACCTTTATCTTTCAACATTTTCACCAACATTTATTGCATTCCTATGGATTGGGAAAGGTATTCCTGTTTCCTCTCACTGTTTAGCCAAAAATAGTACCTATAAGTAATTTCTCAAATCTCTCTGTAATGTCTCAGGCATTTATATGGTCAGCTCTGAATTCCCTCTTCTTACTTATTGACCTTTGATGGCTAAAGTCCATTTCAATATAAAGTTTCTGTAACCAAATTTGAAGGCTTTTCTCCAGGTAATAACATTGCAGCTTTTCCCAGTGCTCAGCTTCTGCCTTTACATCACTCAATTTCTTTCCATTTCATCATTTTACATACTATAGACAACCATCCCAGTGATAATTCTGTCTCCTTTCATTAGACAGTTACACACTTTTTTGGCCAGTTGTTTGGCCAGTGATTCACATTATTTTCACCTTTCTTCAAGAGTTCTGTCTGGTAGGCCCTGCTTTATTTTCTTTTTCGCTTACTCCCCATCTGTTTCCGGATGTCAATTTTATTTTTCTGATTCCATTCTACTGTTCAGCTATTCATCAGTACTGAAAGATGTGGATGATTCTTGTGCGCTCCTGCTTATATATACAGTACTAAATTATTCACAGATGCACTGCCTCCCATCCAACCCATGCTCCTCTTGTTACTTAGCAGAGACAAAACAAGTTCCTTTTATTTAACTCTTCTATTTGTGCAATTTTCCTAGACATCTGACCATTTTCATTAGCATATATTGAACTCCTAACAGGCTACAGCTACTCTTCAAATAAGTTACTCCAGTTATTACAACATTTGGCTCTCCATTTATAGACAGTAAAGCAAGGGTTACATACGTCCAGTCTCCAACTAATATGCTTTTATTTTCCTGTCCTATCATATTGTAAACTGCTAATTTTCCTATTTATTCTTGCATATATCAGTGGGTATCATGATACAAGCATGCACTTTCTAGGGTGATCTCTGTGAATCTATTTGCATCATTCACTTTTTCCTAAAATTTTAGCTTGCATTGCTGTCAATATTATTTTTAGCGTGTTTAGTACTCCTGTGTCCTCATAAACGTTTCCCATAATCAATAAAATATCGTAAGAGGCTCCTAGCATCACTCAAATCTTGCATTAAGGATTAAGGTGCCAAGTGATAAAAGATAGAATTAGCATGGGGTTCGGCAGAGACAAAGAGAGAAGCAAAGCTACAGAACTAGACTAAGCAAATGCCATCAAGACAAAAGGTTTTGTGGCAAATCTAGAGGGTTCATAACTAAAAAGTGTAGTTTGCACTACTGTAGCATTCAGAAATATTGAAATAGGCATACGGACAAGAGCACAGAAGATTTAGGCAGCGTCTGGGATTTCACAAGATGATCCACTCATGTTTCCACCATTTATTTCTACTTTTCCTTTGGATCCAAGTTAAGAATTAAATATGCACTTCACACTCAGTTCTTGTTCATCCAAATGATATCCAGGCATTCTAGCAGGAAGCACATAATACCACGATTTGACTGAAGTTATCTTACCACTAGTTTTGTGCATACTGTTTTGGGAATTGCATCCAGCAGAAGGTAGTAGAGAATTGAATCACATCTCTTTCATTCCTCAATTTGAATTTCATGGTGTGTGCTATGTGGGTAAATACCTAACATCTCTCAGTAAACTACAATGGGATAACTCCTTAGGGAGATTAAGTCATTACCCTGTTTCAGTGATTACAGCATGCCCCTGAAAGCTGCAATCTTAATGGCAAGACACGTTTTCCTTAGCAATTACTAGAATATAGACAGGAGATCAATATTTGTATTGATGCTCTTTAGTAAAATTTACATTTTTATCTTATTGTAAAGACTTGTGCTATTTCATTTGCTTCAGAAACCAGCCTAACTTTCAGTGTCCACACTACATGTTGCTGTTCAACTCCAGCCAGAAACTAAGTACCACACAGCCACTCCCTCCCTCCCCTTTGTGCAATGGGGAGGAGAATCTGGGAAAATAAAAGTAAAACTCAAGGGTTCAGATAACAACGGTTTAGTAATTGAAATAAAGTCAGATATAATAATAATAATAGTAATGAAAAGAAGAGAGAAGAGAGGAATAAAAAGCTCTGGACCAATAACCAGCCAGTCCCCCAGCAGTGATCAGCCCCTCCCTGCCAACTTCTTCCCTGTTTTTATACAGAGCAGGACATTCCATGGTATGAAATATCCCTTCGGCCAGTTCAGCTGTCCTGGCTGTGCTCGCCCGCAGCTTCCTCTGCACCTCCTCACTGGCAGAGCAGGGGAAACTGAAAACTCCTTGACTTAGGGTCAGTACCACTGAGCAACAACTAAAACATCAGTGTGGTATCAACATTATTCTCATACTAAAAACAAAACACAGCACTGAACCAACTACTAGGAAGAAAGTTAACTCTATTCCAGCCAAAACCAGGACACTATGTTAGACTTTCAGGTAGACTTTTGAACATTTTATGAAATGCTCAATACATTGCATCTCTTACAGGCATCATTACTTGCAAGTGGGAAAAATTATTAGTGAAGTATAGAACTTGATTTTTTTTTTCCATATTTGCAGCTAACAAGTTACATTTATTGAAATATCTATTGTAAGCCTTTACTAATATTTGATCACTTTCTCTTCCACCAACCCCTCTAGCAGTTCTCTAAAAATCCTGAGGAAAGAATGACAGAATGAACTGCACAGCAGAACTAGGTTAATAGTTTAGACCACAAAAACCCGTGAGATTAACAAATCCCTATTGGGGGGAAAAATGCCAGCAAAGCTCAAAAAAACCCAACAAAAGAAACAATCAAAAAAACCTCCACAACCAAATAACTCAGGATTCAGAGCTAAAGATTAATTTTCACTTTTTGTTTCACCAAGACCTCAAAGTTCGTCACCAAAGTTTTTTTTGTGGATTAGAACTCAGCACAGTAGCTAGAGAACCAAGTGCCTTTTCAGTACAAAACATATCAAGAAAATAACTAACTTCTTAATTGTTTGAAACATAAACTTATTTATGTTTATTATCAAACTTAAAATCCACTATGAATATAATTTCCTTTCATAATGTACTGACCATTGTAATAAACAGACAGCCAACTATTTATTATGCTACTATACGAAGGACATATTTGAATTACCCTTACATTAAAACTCTTGCCCTTAAGAAGATAAAAGCCAAAGCAAATTACTGTAAACATTTGTACTGTAACTGAGAAACAACTTTAATCTTTCCCCTACACCGAAAACATAAAGCCAAGTGAAACCGCAAATGGTGGTTAATAGATTTTTTTAATCTGATAATAGTGTAGAAATACCAGAAAAAATTCAAGAACTTCTCTTGTTTCATATGATGCCTTGTTATGATAAATTTCTTACATAACCAGGGTATTTCCAAGATTGAGAAAGATCCCTTCAAATGTTTGGATTATAATTTTGGAATTTTTGCAAAAAACCCTTTACCAAGGGAACATCTTGAAGTTTTATATAAATTTTAAATTTTTTTATTCCAAATTCAATTTTTACCATTTATTGATTTGATTGTTTTAAATCTGCATTCTTAATGCTACTGGCCTTGATACTATTGCATTTAATGTCCTAAGCACTACTATAATTAAAACTTAAGTGGTTTTGAAAATTTCAAACACTACAATAGAATTTTCATTTTTCAAATGGCAAATGAGGACAATAAATACACTCCTAGAAATTTCGGCTTTCATTCTCTTCCTAAATCAAGAGTACTTAAGTACCCAGATTTTCCATGGAGCTGTTAGCCCTACCTTCATGGAGTTCCGTGGAGCAAGCAGACCTACAGCACATTCACAGTATGGTAAGTTGATCTGGACGTGAGCCACAGGTCCAGACTCTAAGTGTTAACATTATAGCACATTTACACAGCTAAGTCTTTGCCCGTTCATGAGGGACTCATGGGAAAAAGACTAGCCAGGAACAGGCTGTCACTGCCAGAACAATCCAGGGCTGCAGCATACTCAATGCCAGCACTGGAGGGGCTTCTGAGGAAGGGAGCAGCCAGAAACAGAGCAGAGGATGGACAAATTGCTCTAGCAGGTCACATACAGCTGGAGGCATCGTTTGGGTACCCCTGCTGGAAACCATAAAAGCCTATAAGCTTCATGAAATAAGCACTGTTACATTCACAGTGGAATGTATCACAGTATCATTACCCTAGATGTTGTTATTTCAGATCAAGCAGGGAAGGGTATATTATTTCTTTGACCAGTTATATACAGATCAAGAACATAAACAACTAGTAATAAACATCGACCTTAACCACACTTTTCCCATTCATTTCTTGTAAGTATGAATGCTGGAAGGAGCACAACCCTCCCCTGGAGGTATGTCTGTTCTGCTGCCTCCAGATGTTGACAGAAAGGCCCTCCTCACTTCCCAGTGGTGATGGTTGCAGTAGAACTTGAAACTACAAATGCCTCATCTGTCCATTCTTTCTTGGAAAAGAAAAGTGCTAGTCATAGCTCCTGCTTGGCTGGGTGATAGAAAGCGATAATCCTTTCTGGAATGTCACACTTAATATCTACTTTGGGTGTGACAATCAGTAAATTCCAAGGAGATTAGCATTGCAGAATCCACTAAAATAAAACTTTGCTATGGCAAGAGGGAAGCCTAAGGATAAAATTAATAAAAGTATATAGGAACATTTTTTTTAAATTATCTATTTTTGCTCCAATCCATATTTCCTATCAGCAGCTTGTAGTAAGATTTCACACAGATGAAATTTCTACCAAATAATGTAGTGTTTTCTGAAAACTACAAGGCAAGCAGGAAGCCTGGTAATACAGCAGGTAGATTCATCATGATACTTAGTATTAGTTATAACAGTAAATACATATTCAATCATTATGCAAAAGCTTCCAGTCAGGAATAGAGAGATGTGGCAGAAACGGAAGGAAAAAGACTCCAATGAAAGATTGCTGACATTCTGCCACTAATTAGTAATGTGAAAACATTCCACAGGAATTCAGAGTAACAATATAGAGCCCTTTTGTATTCTTTTAAATACACTGGATTAAAATTTAATGCCTAAAAGAAAAGTTCTTCCTGAACAGAAATCAGATCTCTCTAAATTTTAGTTTCTTCCTTGCAGATTAATAACTCAGTTTAGTATTTCCTGCACTTATTGATGGAAACTCACGTTAGAAATATTGGCAGCATAAAGCCAAGATTTCCTATAATGTCCCAAATTAGTTGGCTACCACAGGTTTATGGATTATTAATGCATCTCCTGTTGGCATTCTGCCTTGTACCATTTTTCATTGAAATATTAAACCAAATTCAATCTTTTCTAGATTTTTAGTAACATAAAGCTTGCAAACAGCATTAACCCCTGTTCCAAGAGTCTCTCATTCAATAAGTCTTCTAGGCATATGCTTAAAATGGTCCATATTCAGCAAAAGACAAAAGCACATAATGGAATCGAGGTGACAGATCAGATGTTTTGCTGAATTATGGTAAATAACGTAATTGTTCCTACTAAATAAAAAATGCGTCACAATAAGAGGGATCGGCTTTTAAATAATGATGTTTACATTAGTAAACTGTATTCAGATCTTTTCAATTGAAACAAATAATTAAGATAATTAAGCATAAACATCCATAACTCTATTTTTGGAACTAGGAAATAAAGCTTTTCTTGGCATTCAGACAAGCCGTAGGATTGAATATTAGGTGAAATTTTACCTGATAGAATCTTACTAAAAAATTGTAAATTCACAATTAATTTTTTTTTCTTTTTCTGTCTGAAGTGCTTTCTAGATGATGAAAAAGGATAACTAGATACAACAAAAGTAGGTATCTATGTTTAACTGGAGTGCCTGGTGAGAATAAATAAGACAACAGAGTTAACACACATCACATATGTATACCAACAGAATTTAGGCTCTCATTCCTCATGGAAAGCTCATTAAAGTACCAATAGTTATTCTTATAAGTAGTTATTACTGTATTATTTAAATTAAAAACTGAAATATGAATATACTTTATAAATGATAGCATTTTACCTCTTTCATATTCAAAAATCTGAAGATATTAGCAAACACTTTAGAGAGGTTAAATTGTTATCCTAACAATCTCTCCCTGATGAAACAAAAAGGCAGCTACATTCCTTCCAGATGTGCAATAAGAAGAGAGAGTCACTCTGTTCCCAGAGGACGCAAGAACTCAGAATTTCAAAGGCTGATGCCAGAAAGCCTTGCCAGATATACTTCACAAAAAATGTTTGATGAATTATTATGGTGAGCGTCAACTTTTCAGATAAATGACTGAAAATAAACTAGTTTAAATCTCAATGGAGAGTATAAATTTCCTTTTTACTTTGGGAACTTGAAGTATGGAGAAAGCTGTTGACCATTCCACCTCTCACTGAACGAAAAACATTTTACTAAAAATGTGTTGCTTTCCAAATTTCCTTTACTTGTAGCTCAATAAATTTAGTCAGAGAGGAAAGATATCCAAAAAAATTCTTACACAAAAGTATGACAACCAAGTGATTTGCAAACTGCCTGAATCTGTACAATCTGTGAGAGAGAAATCACTGATCTGCAATGTTAACCACATAACTAACAATTTTTACTTAACTTTATGAAAAGAAAGGAAGCTTCACAACATGGTTCCAGTGTTGATTATCACATACAGACATTATAAACAAATCTGATTACATCACTGGCTGTGAATAAATATTGACATGCATAAATGTTATTTAAAAATCATCAGAGTAGTAGTATTTA
>WEIT01031008.1:4542-27104 GCA_013389985.1 Dryoscopus gambensis
GTAGTCCCGCTCCCCGCCCGCCTTGGAGCGCCTCGGGGGTGCTGGGGGAGCGCCTCCCGAAGCGGCCTGGAACGCTGAAACACGCCACAGCCGCAAAAACGGGGATGTCACTCCCCATTTCCGAGCTTAATAGTTAGGAGAAAGTGTCCTGCCAAGTCTGGAAACAAGTACAGGGGAGGTTGGGAGCCTTCAGGCAAGGAGCACAGTGGTTTTAAGGGCCCTTTCCCTCCTTGCTGCCATCAGTAGAGCCATTGCACAGCACCGGGTTTCCTATTACCTCCAACCATCTGCAGCGATAAGAGCCTGCTGTCTGCCAGGTCTTTCGTCCTGCAATTAATTTTGTCTTTGGTTTTGTTTATTTACCTTTTACATTACTGCCTAGATGTGTGATATAAATTGAGACCACGCAGTCCTTAGAAGTTAGCAGCATTATTAACAAATAAACACTGCATCATCCTCTTCAGACCCAAGACCTGCCACCTACCCCTACTAGAAAGACCAAATGATTGACTGACAGAAGGAAATGCCTGTTCTCACAAAATTAACTGAAGGATCCATATCTACGAGAAACACAGGTTGTTGCTGATGCCTGATAACTTTGTTAAGTCAGCAGCTGAAACAGCTGGATTAACAAATAAACCACAAGGATGCTGATGCATGATGATGCTGCAAGGCCTACAAAATATACTTTGTGATTGGATAATTAGAAATATGCATTAGTAGGTAATTGGATAATTCAAATCATACCCTTACAGTGAAAGCTATAAAACTCCCTAAAGAAAAATTGCTTGTATGTGACCAGTTTGGCTGGGACATCTCATGCCCATAATTAAATATTTATTCTTGCAATGCTATTCAGTCATCATGAGCCAGTTACTGAAACAAAGGTCAACAGACAAACAATTTTTGTCTGTTAAAACCACGTTTATTGAGCTGGCTGAGAGAAAACATTAGAGCCTGTGCTCTACAAAATACCTCACTGCTCCATATAGATTTCAGTGGGTTTATATGGCATTTTTACTACATTCCCTTCTTTCCTTTTTTTGTTAGTATTCAATAAGAAAGTGGTTAGGTAGACATTGCATCGAGCTACTATATTTTTAACCTATTGCTCGTGAAAAAACAGCCGATTTTCCTTATCTCTTCCCTGCACAGGGGTATAGGTATACATTACATCCAGCTGCTTGTCTTCCTGTTTTACCAGTTTTGCGTACTAAATTTCCTTCCCATTGTTAGCTCTTCTGTTATACTGAATTTAAAGTCTTTATTTTGTGAAGTTATAATCATGTCAATACTTTAACTCACACGTGTGAATTACAAGCCCCTGGTTTCATTGGCAGGCCGCCCTGGAGATCCCTTTCCTGGGGACAGGAGACATGATGGAGGTGTAGCAAACTGTGTGGTACTGATGTATTCTGTGTGCCTGAGTGACAAACCTAAACAGCACACAGGCCTGGTTGACGAGCAACCAATTCTTTTCCTATTTTTCACAAGATTCAGTTCACCATTTTCTCCCTCAGTGAGTCTGGAAGTGGGTAGTAATATGGCTACGGTTGTGCTGAGGGTAGGTTTACCGCTCCTCAGCTTCTCAGCTGGAAGCAATTAAATAATTACTAGCCCAGTGACTTGAGCTGTCTAACCTCAGGAGCTGCTTCTGAAGCAGCTCATGACCTGCCAGACTTCACACACCTATGCTGTATCTCAAACTAGCATCAGGTTATCCCAAGGAACAGAGACATGCTGCTTTTACACTGGTTTGACTACAGGCAGCTGCAGGAAGGACTTCAGCCACATAAGCCTGAACATGGTGAGAAACTACTGATAAAGCACCAGGCTATAAAGCGTGACTCAGGAAGTGCTCAAACACAGACTCTTGGCAAAGAGCAAGGCCTCAGCTTGTACTGGTATATGGGGTTATTCCTCCCCAGGTGCAGAACAGCACTTGCCTTGGCTGAGCTTCATTAGGTTGTTGTCTGCTGATTTCTCCAACCTGTCAGTTGTCCCTGTTCAGAGGGACATCATTATGTTGCCAGATGAAAAATTGTCTGCACCTGGTGGGCTAACCCAATGCTTATTCTTCAAAAACCACTGGCCAATGGAACTGCACAATGCCCATTCTGCAAGAAGAACTGGAAAGCAACCAGCCCACGTGCCAACTTCTACCAGTTCACCAGGCAGTCAGCTATCACTTTGGGGTCAACCACCAGCGACCACCTAAGAGACCCCCAGGACAGAATATGTGCATAAAGGGGTGGAGAAATCTGTTAATGATTTCAAGGAAATTATTATCATATCTATATTTATTCTGGAAAAATCAATGAATATGCATGTAAAATACAGTATATAAACAGGAGCTTTTCTGCATTCAGCATTCACAATATTTCAGAGGAGATATCCCCTTGTGCATCCAGCATTGAATAAAGAATGTCTACTTCTTAATACTATATTGGTGTTAAGGGTTTAAAAAAATTTTTACCCATTTTTGGGAACAATCAGGAACATTAATCACTACTCCCAGTCTTGAATCATCTGCAAACTTGTGAGCATGGACTTTGCATGTCACATTGTCAAGGTCCTTAAGGAAGATGTTGAGTGATATGACCTTAGTATTGATGCAAGGGACAGGTCTCCAGCTTGTCTTTGTGCTGCTGATCCTTTGAACTCAGAAGCTGAAACTGTTTCCAATCTACCTCACTATATAAATATCCAGTCCATACTGGGCTGGATAGAAACCTGATCAAGCTCAGTGGAAAGTTGATCTAGTTAAACATATGCCTGCTCATTGCACGGATGTTGCACTAGATGACCTTTAAAGATCCCTTTCAACCCAAACTGCACTATAAAGACTAAGGCAAATAAGGCGTTGAGAACCTCAATCTTTCTGTGTCTGCTTTGTAGTGTGAAGTTCTGGTTCTGTTGGATCTCAAAAGGAAAAAAAGCACAAGATGCTTAAGAGAGAAAGGTATTTTTAAAAGTTAGTCTTGCGTATCTCTTGCAATGCTGGGAAACGTGCAGTGCTGCAGACCAGGACAGTTCTCTCTGTCTCTCTGCCCACTGCTGTACAGAGTTCTGTGGCGAGGTTCAATAGCCTCATTGTTCCTCACATCTTTACAGTATTCTTCCAAGTAAAACTAATCCATCCATCTCTTACTGTACAATACTGAATGTTCTAGAGGGTACACACTGAGGTTTGCTGAAAGCATTATGCTTTCACGCATTCCCGTGGGAACAAGCCCTTACAAAGAGTGCACACGGACTGCATTGTTAGTGGCAGCACACGTCGTATGCTCAGGTTCAGCAGTCCCTCATGCTAACATATGCTTCTCTGTGACCAAAACTTACTATTGAATTCTGCCTAAGTTCTGCTGGAAATCGCTCTCCTCTACAATACCTTCTGTGGTGGACCACTGCAGCATTCTTTTTTACCAGGTTCCCGTCACGTTCAGGGATGGGTACACATTTTCTGTTGTAGAAGCACTTCTTAATGCCTTTCACATCCCTTTACCAGATTCATTTGGTTTTCCTAACTCTCCTCCTTGTATAGTTAGACAGTTGCTCTATTCCTTCTGATTCACCTGTGCTTATGTCCACCTCTTGCATGCTTCCTTTTCGTGCTTGAGTTCAGTCAAGCTCTCCTTGCACATCTATGCAGAGCCTCTGGCCATCCTTGCAGGTTTTCTGGCACACCAGAATGGGCCATCCTTGAGCTTGTAGAAGGTGAATTCCTTGTGAGGTACAAAAAAATCCAAACAATCAAAACCAAAACAGCTCTTCTGGAATTGTTCTCTTTTCAGGACCATACCAAATACATCCCTGAACATGCTGAAAGTCTGGCCTCTTGAAGTCCAGGGCAACAGTCCTGGCTTTTGTCTTCTTCCCCCTTTCAAGATCCTGAACTCCATCTCAATGGAGTTCATTTCCAGTAAAAACACTGTTTTTAGTGTTGAAGGATGTTAAGATCAGCCTGACCAACAATCCTAAATTAAACCCATCACAGGGATGTGAAAGAGATATTTCCTGACAAAGACTGTCACAGACAAGGGTGTGAAAGACAGATGTTTACAGAAGGAGAAAAACAAACAACATCTTATTTAAAAATAAAGCTGTCATGGCAGTGACTAGCCTAGCAACAACCAATCACTTTGTGCTATAAAGGTATAGTCCTATCTTCCAACAGGGAGGACTTGTAGGAGTGCATGTGGAGATTCCTCCCTTGAGTGGGGAGGCCCTTCAAGGTTAATCCTTGAGCCTGAGCAAAAAATATTTGCCCACGGTCATCAGTATGGGTAACATCAATCTACTTGATGATTATTAAGTCAGCTTTGAAACTTAGTTTCAAACTTTACAAAGTAAGGGAGTCCTTTCTGAATCTTGTGTTTATATGCATGTACTTGGGTGACACCCAAGTTGATAAACTCTCCTCTGTTTGCATAAGCCCTCATCATTTACTTGATAACCGCATCCATCACATCTTCATTTGATTGTCATCCTCTCTTCCCCATCATTCTTAGTTTAAAGCTCTTCTTACCAGTTTCACCATCCTGTTGGCAAGGATGCTCCCCCACCTTAGTCCAGTGTATCCCACCTCTTCCAAGCAATATTCAGGCCTCAAAGAGCAAACCATGTTCATAGAAACCAAAACCCCATCGTAGTTGGCCAGCGAGGCCAAGAATACACCAGATGGGGTCTTATGCCCTTCACCATCACTCCAGAGCTATATGGGTCATATTTGATGCTATCCAGGTCTCTCCAGTAATTAGAGAACATTTGATGTTCACATGAAAAAGCAGCAGGCATCAATAGTCAGAGAGCCAGAGAGGCCTCTGCAGGCTCTCCATGATACATCAGAGTCCCTGAAAAGCAGCAAAGTTCCCCCCAGACAACAGGTCGGCAGACAGGCCCCTTCTCTACAGCAGAGGGGTCAGCATTAAGGAAGCAGCCCTCAGTGCTTCCTTCTGGTACTCTGTAGGGCTCAGGCAGTTCACTTGGCAGAGCTCCCAGCCTCTTTTCTCCACACAGCCCTGAGCATATTTCGTACTTACAAATGTGCAGGCAGAGCGTAAGCATTCGTCCTAGCAGCAGGAATGACAAGCTTGCAGCTTTCACCATCCTTAGAGTTTTTACATCCCACCCTGATAGACAGACTTAGCCTGCCCCTCCTTCAGTGCATAACTCTATGGTTTCGTGAAGCTGTAGCGCCTCAGAGAAAATCCAGTCTCTTTCACAACCTCTGATGATGCATTGCGCAGTAACGTCCTTCTGCAGCTCCTTTGATCAGTGAAACATTTCAAAAAGTGTGTCTCTCCCTCTGCTCCACACCAGCACCCTCCTTCTGAAGGTCTGCGGGGGTTGAGACTTCCAGCATTACAGGGGAAGTTTTTCCAAGAGCTGCTGAGGACAACGGCTTGTAGCACACCCTCACCACTGCAGAGGAAGTGTGTGCTGCTGTGAGATAAGGCACCAGCCCTTCCCACACCAAATGCCCCAAAAAGCCTGTATGTTTCAGGCCCAGCTCTTATATAGCCCTCAGGCCGAGTGAGGGACCAGACCTTCCCTAATCAGTGTCAGCTGGAACAAAACCTCCAAGGGCCCCTTTAATCAAAGAGAACTGACAGAGCTCTTTAGCCCTGCTAGCCTTGCTAGAAGTCAAGGCCTCCTGTAGCTGTCTATTCCCAATAGCATTAGGCAACCTCAGGCTTCCCAAAGGCTTCTTAGATGTCCCTTGACAATGATCCCAGAACGCCCCCAACATAGAAGCACGAGCCCACACACTGCTGCTCTAACTGTTCACTGTCTCTTTTAGCTCTGCTTAACAAGGGAGACTTTTCTGACTATTAAATTTTGCTAGCAATGGTGCTAAATCTTGTTATTGCTCTGTATTAACGTGACTGAGAATTATGTTGGCAAGGAGCAAGGTACCAGAATACATGTTGGAATAGCAATTTTAGAAACTCAAAACAGCTGGAAAGGTATATTGCAATATCATCATGATCTGATCCGACTGGCAGCCCGTGCTGACATCTGGGTACAAAACAAGGAGTGGGGAAGGGGGCAGAGCTGGGACAGCTGATCCCGACTGACCCAGGGGATATTCCACACCATATGGCATCATGCTCAACAATAAAACTGGGGGGAGTTGGCCAGGGGATGGTGGCCCACTGCTCAGGACTGGCCTCAAGAGCTGGATACTTGATCCTATACAAGCATTTGTGGTTTGTTTTCTTTAATGATAGCAAGATAACACTTGCAAACAAAGCATTAAAGAATGCCAGATGGATTCTGCATTCACCTAGTTGTGAAACAATGGCACACACGTAACTAGTTCCTTTTGGAACATAAAGATCATGCTGTTTCCAGTGGTTGTCACACAATTCTTGTCCAAAAGTTATGTGACTCAGTGGCTGGCTGATGTTCCAACAGGCAGTGCCTTTCTCTCTTAAACATCCTTCAATATACAGTTTTCTAATAATATAGACAGTGTTTTGCAGATGTGGCATCTTAACAATCTTTGCTGATGATACTTATGCATAACATGCATACCCTTGGTTTAGGGTCAGTGAATAGTTTGCGCATACATTCTTGCCCAAGATTCAATTTTTTTAGAGACTATCTATATACACACGCGCACTGCTTTTGCATTATAGTTACTGCTATTTGTTTAATTATGGCAGTGTTACTGTCACAGTGATGTATCAGATTTACTTAAATGTATTTGATTCCCTTCAGGTTCTGACACCAGATGGACCTATACTGAAGTAAGCAATCATAAATCTTACTTGATTTGCAATTCAGAGCTCTGTTTACTGCTTAAGGAGCCAGGAGGTCACTGAGCTGTATAAAAATAAAGAAACATTGACAGGGTTTAAGTAGCAGTAAAAAAATTTTATAGTTCCTACTCTGTCTTGTTTGACAGCTTTTTTTTTTTCCCCACTTACACAGGGATGGCTTGGTTCTTCCGGCACAAGAGGTGATGGGATTCACTCAGTGAGGACTTCATTTTCCATGATTCTGAACCCATGTATTGTGTGGGGTCTGGGAAGCTTTAGCCAGCCCAGCTCAGCTGCAGAGCTTCAGAATGACAGCCATAACGAGGGATCCATACAGACATCCCTGTGTGGGAGACTGCAGTTCTCAGACATAGTAAATGCATCACACATACAGGGTGCCTGGAACGCTTCATTGTAAAGGATGAAATCTTTTCATGTCTTGGAATAAGATACGCAGATAAGGACATCTGGTTAAATAGCCTCCTAGCAAAGAAGGGACATTTAGACAACCCTAAGTAATTTTCAATTGATTATTTATTTACAACTGGCAGGCTTTTATTATATCACAGATTAAATCTTATTCATCTATCATGCTCATCTTGAAACCTTCAGAATGGCTTCCATTTTTTTATACTACAAATTTTGTGACTGTTAACTACCTATATCTTATTTACATAGTGCCTTTTAGCCCATAGCATGTAGTAAGGAATTTCTAATTTCTCATGGAAATTCCGGATTTTTTGGACTACCCCATATAAAACCACCCTGAGTTCTTCAGAGTGATGCAGCAAGTGTAACACGTTCAGTTATGTTCATTGAGGTCAACAAGAGTGGTCTCACTGCATAATTTTATTTTGGAAATAATATTCATGATACTTCCATGGATAGTTCATTGCGGTTATCACATGGTATGAAGAGTGAAAAAAAGGTAATCTGAAAATGTCAAGTCCTTTCCAAGAGTACCTGGTTTTTTATTGTTGCAATTTATAATTATACAGAGATAGCAATAGACTGCTAGAAAAATTTACTAAAGACAGTGACAGTTCATGGGCATTTTGAAAGATCCTCTGTTTTACATTAACTTAGAGAAGCTAAACACACATAGAGGTTTATTGCTTTGGCTTCCCAACTGAGATTTGTAGTAAGAGTATTTCAATTACTCTGAATGGATTACGAATGTAACATTTGTATGTGAAAGGAGGAGGGAAAACAATAGAAGAAGGGTTAAAAGAATGCCTTGTTTTGGTCTCTAAGTAGGAAGATGACTAAGAGCAGCAAAACTGGTAAGCACCAGGAACATACTGTTCAAGGGTATAGCATGTACCTTATCTTGGATGCCAGAAGGAGTGGCTTGGACTGCTTTACCTAGCAGTCACTAACTGCTACTGCTTTCTGGTTCATTAGCCTGTACAAATTGTAAGATGCTCTTTCCACGCTAACAAGCATAGTTTTTTTCTTAGAAAAAAGTCTCTCATGTTCTTAGCCAGTGTAGTTTGTGTCGGATCAGTGGACTCTGTCACTTGAGACTGGACTTGCTGCATGGAGAGCAGACCTTGTGTCCTGCTTTTGTCCCTTGAAAGGCTAAGTCAGTGATGGTGGCCCAAATCACAGGCAGTGGGCAGGTGAGGGGGAGGTAGTTTGTACAGCCCTCATTTCAGAGCTGGAGCTGGGGTGGTATTTGTGTAGGAGACCACAAGCCGTGCTGGGGTACAGTGAATTCTGTAGTGCGTGAAGTAAAACCAGGTGTTGTCTCCAACAATTCCAGAAATGGCCTAATTTAAGGAGATAAAGTAATCTAATGAGCTACTTAACCCTGGATTGCTTATTGTTAAGAGTTTCAGGTGTGGACAAGTTAGGGCAAGAATAGTTCAGGAAGTCAAAGATCTGAAGCTGGCCTAGAGAAGCGCAGCAGCACAGAGAAATGTGGCACTGAGATGGATCCTGGGCAGGGCTCGTGAGGGAAGGCTTTGCTGGGGCAGAAGCTGATCAGCCATCCTAAGGCAGCCAGTGGTGTCACAGTGGTGAAATGTTTTAGAGGAGGTGGAGCTGATTCTCTTGGAGTAGCTTTTCTCTCTTGCTCCTTTTCACTCATTTTCCCATTGCTACTTGGGAGATGGGTTTTGCACTCCAATGGTCCTACACACATGCTGTATTTTGCATAATCTACTTATAATGGTCCAATCAACATTTATCCACCGTGTGCATCTTCTTAACAGACATTTTCCAGCTGTTCTTGTTTCCTTTTATTTTTCAGCTGTTTGACTGGCTCATGCTGTAGCCCTTGCTTAAAATTCTCTGTCTCCCATAAGCACTTATGTTAGGTTAATTCACAAAAAATAGCTAGAAGTGCTCAATTGCTTTGTCCTGGTAGGAATAAGTCATTAACTTCATTTCCATGAGCTCGCAATAATTCACAAGCCCATTGATTGTTTTGTGTCTAGTCAGTGATGCTATCTCTGAAATGATGGTAAGATGACAACTATAATTATCTCAGTGGTGGTCTGAATTGTAAATCCTTAGATTTACTTTGGACCTCTCTGTTGTGAGTTGATCTCTACAACCACTCACGAATCTTGTGAATTCTAACAACCGAGGTAGGAAATAGGGCTTTACCACTGAGAATAATAATGAATTTGACTGTAATGTAAAAGGAGAACAAAATTAAAGCAAAATTGTGTAAATGGGGCAAGCGAGAGAAGGGATATCATGGAAAGATAAATATCTATGAACTATAGAAAATTTGTGGTGTCCAGTGAGGGCTTGGAGCTGGTTGACCTTTCTTCTTGCCTCTGTGTGGTGATGAGAATGCTGGGGCTGCAGTGTGATACTGAAATTGGCTAGGGAAGAGGCTTTCTAACACAGTTTTGAAGTATTAGAAGGCAGGCAGTTTTTACTGCAGCACACTGGACACCTGGATGATATTTCCTCTAATTTGGTGTGTCATGAAATTTTACAACAGGGTATTTATTCCATCATTATTATACATATTGATTACAGTTTATTTCCTGGCTAATACATACACATCACTTTCCCTAGAACTAATTTGCATGCATCTGCCTCTTACTGGAAGTCCTTTTATGGTCCTAGAGGGTCATCTGAATGGGTCTCTGGTGGTCACTGGGTGCCCCCAATGTTATGGATGATTTTGCCACAAATTTCTCTTAAGGCTGTTGTTTCTCATTTCATGGCTTCACCACAACAGCCACTATATTCCTCATCATCTGTTGATCCACTGATTCCAGCTGCGTTTAGCATCCTGTGTGTCTACTTTTCACATTCTGTTATCTATGTCTTTGAAACTCATTGTTCCCTTACTTGGACAAGTAAGGCATCATTATATTCCGTTCCTTTTATCAATTGCATGTCACCAGGAGTGTGTAAGGGGGCCAGCTCCCCAAAATACTCTTCTCCCTGGCTGCAGGAAGTGGCTTGGGTCATGGGCCCAGCTGGTGGACGTAAGTTCCCAGTACTGAGCAGTAAACAAAGTTTTGTGTGCTAAACTGTGGTCCAGATGTGCTGAGGCACTTCCTAATTTGTCCAGGTCTGTAACAATCTGTAAGTGCTTGTGGTTGCTTATGAAGCTGCTAACTTAAGCTGAGCAAGACGCCCATGCTGCTCAGGTGTTTGTGGATGACAACAGGCAGCAATAAAGAAGCTGTTTGTGAGGCAAATATAGATTCACAAGTGTCAAACAGAAGCAAGGCAAGGCTGCTCACATTGTGTGCAAAATGAACATCTTTTGGGAAAGAACATGGGCTACTGCTAGGAACTATTCAAGCAGGAGTTAAAGGTGGTTGAATATTTGGCACACTGCAGAGGCTCTCAAATGAAGTAAAACTTAAAGGGTATACCATGTATATATGTGAGGGAAGTGGAGAGTAATTGGAGTAATGCAGGTCTTTTAAGAGATGCAGGTGGAGAGCAACAGGAAAAAGTATGTCTAAGAGCAATTTGTGGACTTGATATTGGTTGCAGGTGAGTTATTTTAATCAAAATCTTTGCAACAAGTAATTTCTTTACTCTGCTCTTTCTGCTTAGCTTGGAAACTGTCAAAGATGACAAAGCTTAAATATTCCCATAAATAAAATTCTGTTCTTTAGTGAAACTTAAAATTAACACAAACTGAACTTTCACCAAACACCCTAGAGTTTACAAGTGATTGCAGGGAAATGTCTGGCAAATTCTGTTGGCTGACCAAGCAGTATGGATGGACAAATACTGGCTGCACATGCGAAGGAATGAAACATGATATTCAACTTCACTGCTTCTCTGAGTTCCATCAGGAATTTCTGCACTTGTCTCTGCTCCCCTGTTCTCTGCTTTGCATTTCTTTAGCTTAAGCTTAACACTTTGAAACTGTCAGCCTAGCTATCTGTGTCCTTGCCCTTCCCCTTTTCAATCCAATTAGCTGACATACGTTGCGTAATTGAGACAAATTTCATATCAATCATACTTCCAGGCTGATTTGTTTCTGTTAAATTGGCACCAAACTTATAACACTTGCTGCTGAAGAAATAACATGCCAGCAAGACAGGGAAGATTGGATGATGCTGCCTGTTCATGCCATACAGAAATGGGTATTCTGTGCCAGATGTTAATACAAACATTTCTGGGATATTCTATTTAAAGCAAAAGAAAAGCTTGCAGAAACAGCTTCATGGAATGTTTAATTAATGGTTGCTGTAGGAAACGCAGTTAGGACGTGGTTGTTAATAATCATGCACTAGGTAGGAGACAACAGGGAAGTGTGTCCTGGGAAGAAACCACAGGATAGAGATTTGAGGATGAAGGTCAGAGAACATATGCTTTTGGCTGCTTAGACATCTGTGAGATCTGTAAGAACTACCTAACCTATTTTAGCTTAAATAAGGAGAAGCTTCCTGTTAACTGCATAGTTACATAATAGTGAAACTTGGTTTTTTTTTCAAGAGTCTTCCTCTTTGGTGGTGGTGGGGGGAAAGAAAGAAAAATAAAGAACTAAATGTATATTACAGAAACCAACCACAAAAACAAAACAAAACAACAAAACAAAACAAAACAAAAACAAAACCCAAAAAACATAAAGGAAAAAGGCTACTCCTTCTTGAACATAGATTGAGTAAACCTCATTTTAGAAAAGTCTAGTCTTGTGACTCTTAACCAACCAGAGACATGCTCACGCTTTGCTTTCTCTACGCCCTAGTTTTGTCTTGTGCAAAGCCACTGTGAAAAACAGGAGGTTCACTCTCCTGTGAGAATTTAAAAGTTTTAATAAAAAGACAATAAGGGACATAAACAATAATGCAGAAGTTACAGTGCTGGGTACCCCTGCGTCTCCGCCAAGAGCCCAGTGCCAGGTACCCTTGGCTCCCAGCCAAGAGCACACCTGCTATTTTGGAGATACCCTTTACATACATCAGCCTAATGCATATTCATAAACAATTACACCTATTCAAACTTTTCCCCCAAACTAGTTTACATTTTCTAGGAACTAATATTTAGCATGGCTCCTCCTCAGGTCCACCTTTTTAGAGCATGCACATTTCTTGGCTGTGGTTTTGGTCAGTTTTTATTATCACCTCCAGCTTGGGCCTTGATCTATGGTGTTCACAGATGGTACTTGCTGATAGTTGGCAAGTCAGTAGCAGGGGTCTTCATCTTATGTTCATTGGATGTTATCCAAACAAGCAGACAGTTCAGTTACCACAAGCATAACTATATCAGCTATTTCACTAGAGAAATAAAGGCATTAGTTACTGTTACAAAAACCTGTATCTTTTTAGAGCATACAGCATTCACTTTAATATTTGCGAAAAGCCAATATTATAATATGTATTTATAACAGCCACATTACCTGTTACAATGCTTTGTGTCTAAAAATTACCAGAAATATTGTACTTTAAAGTTACAAGGGCATAAATGTTGAGGAATACACGTAGTGCAGGTAGGTCGGGTGGCAAGCTGCAGGTTGAGCTCTTCGTGCTGGGAGCCCCAGGCAATGAGAAGTGACCTGTCTCCAGCCCTTTGCACAACAAAGGGCACCACAGGGACCTGTGGGACAGCCGGGTAACTGGACACCCAGAAACACACCAGGAGCCCAGGACTCAAACCCCCAGACTATCACAGGCATAGACAGTGAGAGTATAAAGGCCCAGGGATTCTTTTGTTTGGGGTCCCTTCTTGGAGGCACCAGCTGGAGCTGTTAATCCATTGTTGCTCCACCACAGTTAAGTTACTTTACCAGACAGCTGAGACTCTGCTGTGGGAAACCTGGAGTTGAACCAGTAAGGAAAACTTAGTCTGGCTGTGTGAGTGTGGGATGTGTGGGGAGTCAGGTGGGGACCCGTGGGGTCACTGGAGCTGCTGCTGCGAAGGGGCCTCAGTCCCAGCACTGAAAGCTTCTGGTGTTGGGAGTGTGACTGCCAGAGTGGCTCCTGCATGGTCAGACAGGAAAATTTTGTCAATTATATAGTACACTTGTATATTCTGAGGTTTACCCTGCAGGGATGGGGTAATGTGATGGACGCACTTGACCCCTACTGTCATTTGTTTCAGACTCATGAAGAAAAAACAGGCCTCATGTCCTTGGCGTGCACTTGCAAGCTGTAAACCTGTCTCACCTACAGGGGAGTGAAGGCATTTTGAAAATATGTTTCAAAAGATAGTTTCAAAACCCAAAGGTTCAAGATAACCAAAAGTACAGAATGAGATATCAGAGCTAAAACAAGATATTTGTCTTGTTACTGCTGCTGCCTTGCAGCCAACTACTTCACTGTACAAGCACAGTACAAAGCCTGCACAAAGCTTTGAGCTCCTTTTGCTGAAGCAGAGGCTGCACGGCAGTGATACCTCCCTGAGGTTACTCCTTGAGCTTGAGAGATCCCTTAGCCAGGACGGATTCTCACAAAGGGACTAAGAGCATGGTGAATTCATACTGTGAAGGATTACTGATCTATGTAGCTGCTCAGGTGTTACGGTGTGGGTAATTCCATTAGAAGTGAACCATTGACTGAGTCTCAGACCCAAGACAGGATCCAGCTGTACTTAGGCTCTGGAAAGGAGCAAAGGAGTCTACTCTGCACCTTGTGGCTCAACAAAAGGGCCCTTCTTACTCTTCATACCTCTAGTCCCTGTATAAGCCATTCTAACTTAATTTTTCTTTGTACGTCTCCTCCGTGCAGTAATTAATTAAGTGAACTTTGCCATTGAACTTCATCAAAAATCATGGTTCTACCTCAATAAAACATATTACTGCTTCTCTCTTTTGAGTGAGGTGCATCCCTCTTGCATGATGGACTCTTCAAATATTTAACTTAATTTTGGACAGTGGGTCTGATTTGCCGGCCAGCTTGTCTCTAAATGGATGTATTTCACACTTATTATGAGCACAATAATAGTTGTAGGTGAAGTTAGACGTTTTATTCACCCACTAAAGTAAAATTATTCTCCTTCACTGAAAGAAGTTCTGCAAGATTAATCAATAGAGCTGTAATCACTGAGTTAGTGGAGCAGAGTTTATTGGGGGTTATAATTAGTCTTTTTATTATTCTAAGTTTCTTAATTGCTTTTTAACAGTTATTACATATAGTAACAGTGGTTCAAAATGGGGAGTCGCTTTTCAGTCGTGATCTGCAGGGCCTGGGTCACCTTGAATCAAACAACTGACACCTTGTAACCTGGGGAAGATCTATCAGTTTTATTGATTGTGTCTGAACTTCATCGTATGAGCACACAGAACTGATTTAGTGCCAAGAACCCATCTCCTGACATACTGAGTTCACTGCAAGTTTAGGGGTGGATTCTTCTGGGCTCAGCCTCTTTCTCTGCCTGAGAAGGACTTTATTTGATCACACTGTTATATGCTAGAATGAAAGGTTGTGCAATGGGCATCCCTATTAGCTGCTTTTCACTGTAGCAAGTATTAATAAAACAAAATAATAATATAAATAAAACAAATTAAAAATTTGTTTCATCAGGGTCCCATTCTCCCTCATCCTAATTTTCATCAGACTTGACTATAAAAATGTATGTATTCAGTTTGTTGCCTGCAGCCTTTGCCCCTTGGCAGGCCCTGTGACTCAGCATTCAGGTCACAGCCCCGTACGGTAAGAGCTAAGATGCAGCACAAGCCTGAGAGCAGGTCAGTTCCATTAGCAGAATATTTCCTTCATCCAGATAACCACAAACAAAAATGATTGAAGTTACTGTTTTTGTGTGGTGTAGAATAAATCAGCAAGGGATAACACACTGAAAGATATTTAAAGTAATACAAAACTGGGCTATGTCAGATGTTGTGATAAGTGTATGAAATTAGGCAGAAAATTACTCTTCTGGCCTTCCAGCTTGTCCTCAGATCAGAGGGATTGGGCGAGGCACGTTTTAATTTCTGATTATAACCAATTTGGCACTATAGGTCGTGTTCAATAAGAACTTCTATGATCACAGATTAACAAAAAGTGTAGTTTATTCAAGCAACAGATTAAAGATTCTTGTAAGATTAGTGGTGATAAATGCACTAGGTCTACAAAATAGAAGTGTATAGTGCTATGTATAGGTGTTCCCAGGTATACTCCAATGCAGTTGGAGGTGCAGATCTTAACAAAGAGGTGTTGTTGCTCTGGGGAGGAAAGAGGAGCCAGCCCACAACCTTGTCTGCAAAGTGGGGTCATATTCTTGTTGTCCAAAAGTAGAGTATTTGAAATATAAAATGCATACTTTTGGAAAAATGGAGATGTGACTGTAGTCAAATATGATTGGTTCAGGAATATCATATCCTGCAAATGCAGGATTTGATTTGGGAGCAGCTGTTTTCTCATGCTGTTATTGGTGGGGATATTTTTTAATATGCAAATGAGAGACAATGAGGGTCTTTGGTTACCTTTGGTCAAACAGAATGACGTGACTTACAGAGAAACAAAGACAGAACAGAACCATGACACTTCAGTACCCTCCTCCTCCAGCTCAGGCAGCAGCAAAGGCCATCTGACCTTCACCAGAGAGTCTTTACATCCTTATCTCCTCAACGGACCAGAGTTATAACAAGGCTCCCATGGATGAGGGGGAGTGAGGCTGGTACAGAGACACTGTTGTTGTTCTGTGCTTCACAGAGACAACATCGGGCTGTGAGGCCTCCGCTTCCTCACAGACAGTGTTCTGTTGTTAAGCCTTGCTCCCTACTTTGTGCAAGATAAGCATGGCTTAGCTCATGTTTTTGCTCAACCATCCTCAATACTTCATGAGAATTTTGGCAGGCAAATCACAGCAATTATGAATCCTGACACAGCAAGCCTGGCAGTTTTCCACAAGTATCATCTAAAGAGCAAATCACAAGTGTGGATGTGAGCATTTAGAACTGTTATGAGCATTTTACGGATGTGATGCACTCCCATTCCTTCCCCATCCACAATACAAATTAACCTTTTATGGGTATGTTTTTGAAATGGCACACAGCACAGTAGTATGGTTTCCTAGCCCATTTTAATCTCTTAAAAATTCAATCTTGACGTTTTGATATGTTGAATACCACGAGAATCAACAGAGTCCCTGATGAGAGATCAGCTTGCAATGGGTTTCAGTGAAAAAGGTCACAGGGATAATTACGTGATTAATCTATAACAATGCCGATTGTCAAATTATTACAAATATTTTAGAATCATGGTAGGTCATAACGAAGTTATACAGTTGTTCTAATATTAATGTTTTGTGTAATGTGTTGAAGATTACCTGTATTTAAAAAAAAAAAAAGGAAAAAAGAGTCCTTGTGTTCTCTAATTGTTTCTTTTTTAAATATAAAGGATTTCAATGTCTTACCAAATTTGTTGGTCTGGGGTTTTTTAACCTTACTGTTTTACCTCAAAGTTGTGAGATAATGATGGAGAAAGTTACCTAGTCTCACTATCTGAACCAAACTTTGCAGGGTTTTTTTGCTGTTAATCAGTAGCTATATCTAGGCAGTTAGGATTAAGTAGCTGCATTGTGAAACTTATAGAAACTTGTAGGCTTGGCTAGTCCTTTGTTTTAAGGAAAAGGGAGCACAATCCCGAGATGAATGGGCTGTCTGGATGAGAGCCACCAGTAGTGAAGTCAGCAGGACTGAGCAGTAACTGGGGGAAAAGTAGTTCTGGCAGGGAAATTGCGACCACTGACCCATTGACCGCCTCCTCAAAATGGACCCCCAGTGCAAATGGAGGGAAGAACTACCCAGGTGGACTAATCAGCAATGAGAGATACAAATTAGCAAATTTAGGTTTGAGCACTAAATAATGACAATGCTACGTAATTTGTCAGCAATTCATGCTGATACCTTTGTTTGTTAAAATGTATAAATAGTATAAAATTTTGATGACTGGGGAGTCAGCCCTTTGGGGGTTACTACACAGCTCCCTACTTTGTGCAAACGACAAGAAAGAAATAGAAATATCTCTCCTTGGCATGTGAATTTGAGTTGCCCACTGGGTAATGATCCTGCATTTAGGACAATAAAAGTACAACAAGGACACAAAAAATATGCTAAAACTAATATAGAGGGGAGTAAATGTAAAACTTCATTTGTATGAGTAATGATGGTCTCGTGAGGATGGAAAAGGGCTCCACTGAAGTCAATTAAGTTGGAGATGGTTAAAAGATTGTATTGACCTGAAGAGGGTTTTGTCACAGGAAATACTAGTGCAGCTTTGTATGAACTGCACAGGAAATACCCTGGTGAGAACTTACAGGGCGTTGGTTTGTTTAGAACAAACTGAAACAAACCTACTTTCAGTACTCCACACATGCACCAGAGGTGTGTGGTGTCCAGGGAGCCTGCCTAGATTCCAGATACCAGGGCCTGGGTGTTCAGGGTGTGTGACCACCAGGCAGGCACCATGACACCACCCAGGTGTTGTTCCCAAGATCTGTTGTGACAGGGAGGACAAGTGATGCTAAGTACTAAGTACTCCCCAGTTCCTGGGTGGTTCTTAGGTTGATGATCATGGGCAGGGTTTGGATACATAGTTTCGGTAGTTTACTATCTTCAGGTGATCAGTTGTGTTTCTATCTTTGCGCATCATCAGGAGTCATTACAGTCCTTTGTCTCCCATGTCTGTCCTGTGAAACTGGATGGTTCTTGATGACCTGCTAGTTGGTGTTGTTAACAGGAGCTCCTCTCCCTGATGGGTGTACTTGGCTGTCTCCACACCCAGACATTCCCATTTATGTTCCATTCACACCAATTTTAGCCTTTCTATCACAGTTCTCACAGTTAAACTCGTGGACCTGGTTGTTGTCAGCTAATTACATTGCCAAGATAAGACCAGGCTTATTCCTGGTAAATTCCTTTACTTTGACCCAGAGCCCTGTTCTTTACCAGGGTGCTTTTATTTAATTTTTAGTGATTGGATTGACAGTAACTAAGCAGCTGGATTGACAGTAACTAAGAAGCCTCAACTACACTAATAAAAGAGTGATCCTGGCACCATACTTACGCCACTTGAGGAAACCTATACGAATTATACATAATTGTCTTCAGCTTTTCTTCATCTTCCTCTTGTTTTTGTAGTAGTCATGCCCTGCTTTTATTATAGTCACCACGTAGTATAAATATGTGTATGAATAGATGTACACATACATGTGTGTGTGTATATACATATATATGTAGATATTTACTGTATAGTTACAGTCCTTAAAGGACTAGTGCCAGCCTGAGATATGTGTGGATGCAAGGTGTGATGCCCCTTATTGCCCAAAAATTGAGGTAAGAAATGCTTTACCACAGCAGTTGTGGGAAGGATGTCAGCAGTTGTTCCTTCCAGTGATAACAGGACACTTTGTATATGAAGCGATGCTGATCAGGATCCAGAGTTCTGCACACCCAGTCCTGAAGAAGACAGGAATCCAAGCAATGTTTCTTGCAGTCTCACACCCATGCTGTGGAGGCACCTCCACCTCAGCAGTGAGAATGGTTGATTTTTCTCTGGGAGGTTAGGGTTTTCTTTATCTTGGTATCTTGTTTATCTGTAGATAACCCAAGAGAAGACTGTAGCTAAGAGTCTTCATGCATTCTTGCTAATCAAGTTAAGTTTGTTTACTTCAGATGCAGACTAAGAGTCTTCCAGATGTTGATGTAGGTGTCACATTCTCCTAAGGGTGATTCCAGATAGCCCTAATACCTTCTTTGTCTTGTATAGCAGTTTAGAGTTCCCAAATTTCTCAGAATTCCTGAATATTCCTATTACATACCCTTTATTATTTAGTTTACAAATTGAGCTGCAAATGGCTGGCAAATCCAAAAGTTCCTTCTCCTTCCCTGCCTTCTGAACATACTTACTTGCCCTTTACTTTTTAAGTTCATCAAACAAAACTGTTAAAACCAAGGAAAATTAAATAGTCTAAAAACCTGTTTGCCTGGCTTCCCTTCCAAACCTACTCCACCCTGGTCATCCAGCCTTTTCCTTCAGAAATAATAGGCAAGAATGAGCTTTGCTGATAAAAATTCAACAAACTTGTGTTAAAAAGTTTGTTTGTTTTTTCCTAACAAAAGCTCGTGGGTTGTGGCCTGCCGATGCATTTCAGTGGTGCACTGAAGCAACATACAGTGTTTGTCCTTAAAGCAGAGGAAAAGGTACAGGTGGCCTGAGAGCAGAACTTCAGTGGGAAGACTGATCAATGACAGCTCCAGAGGTGAGTCAGTCCCCATAATTTTTTTCAGTCAGTAACTTGAAAATAATTGAATGGGAACAACTCATGACATGATGTCACATCCTACAGAAACAGGCTGACCACGTGATGGGAAAAGCCCAGGCACAAGCCCAGGCAGAGGTGATTACTGAAGTCTATGAAGTGGTATTTGGGTGGGTGGCCACAGCTCTCCAGAGACAGTGCTTGTTTGCCTGTCCTCCACAGGAGAAGGCCCCTCAGACTTTCAGCAGCAAAAAGAGGCTCAGCCCTCTTCTAGAAAAGTCCCTTGACCTCTGTAGGGATTGGAGGGACAGAAGTATGCTGGTGCTGTGTCCATCGGCTCCACTCCTGTATGGTGAACGCATCTGTCCTTGGAGGAGGCTACCTTGAGATGCTGCTTGTCTGTGAGGCTCTGCTACTACAGCTGTACCTGGCACAGCCTCACTGCTCAGTGTAGGAGTGTGTGTCCCACCTGGTCTCAAAACAGCTGTCAGGATCTGCTGCTTTCTTGTGCACACAGGGTGAAGCATTTGCAGCAGACTGTGCTAATGCAGCCCTTGGTATCATCTTTTCTATATTCCCACTGTAAGATGCAAAAAGAGCTGCACTTTTAGGGAATTTCAAGTAAGCCCTTTCTGAACTGAGTCTTCTTACCAGAGAGTAGAGAGAACCCAGATTTCCTCTTGGGGCCACAGTCGATAATAGGCTGGGTGATCCTGGCATGTGCTTTCTTGAGGATTATTGACCCTTTCAGAAAGTGATCAGAGTGTGTGGGGGGTGGAGGTCCTCAAGCCTGCCATTTGTGTAATCCAGGTAGAAGGGAAGATCTTTGGGAATTATCAAAAAGCTGTTGAGGACTGATGCCCACAGCTGTTTATGGTGGCAGCAGGAAAACACCTTACCAATGACTTCTTTTCTCTAGAGACAGGAACTATTTTACTGGCTTTCAGTGAAGATATCCTTAGATTTCCCATGGAGAATAGCAAGCAGAAGCCAAATATCTCTCTCTCTGTGAGAGGAGACAGCAGAATATATTCACTCCAAACAGTTCAAGACAAGGCAAAAGCATGAGGTACCTGAAACAAGTAACCCAGACCCAGGTAACTGGTAAACCAACCAGGCGAGACAGCAGACTTGAAAAGGCAGATAGTCAAACACCTGATAGAAATTAATGGCACTTTTTCCGCCCTTTAAATTATATATAAATAGCTGGACTTGCTGGTACTACTTCTCTTAAGGTATGAACCTGTACAAATCCATGAAACATATCACAGCTTTTCCATGTTTCGAAAGTTCAGCCTTGAGAAAGGAAGTCTTATTAATCTGCTTTTTTCTTCAGTGCTTGTGTCACTGTGAGAACATGTAATGTGTTTCTGGGAAAGGCTCTTCATTTGGCATACTGTACACTGCCAGTAATTTTTCTTATTAGTGGAGAGAGAGTAAAGGACTGTGAGAATACTGGCTCTATGTATGTTTTTGTTGGGCTAGTCAATCTTTAAAGGTCCCTTCCAACCCACGCTGTGATTCTGTGATTTGAGCATATATGCCAGGCATTCTGGCAGCATATGACGTTTGATTTAACAGGGTTAAAAAGCAAAAGCTACAGGTGCATGGATAGAGGAGAAAACACAGTTTACCGTGGAATAATTCGCTACTTAAACTATGTTTAAATTCTTGGGCTGCTTTTCCTTTACACCTGATAGGACTAAATGCTGTTTGCAGGAGAAAAATGTCCTGCTACTGATCTGTATTATTTTGATAGAAGTGCCTCCCTAAGTACATTCAGTGATAATACGTATGCAGGAAAACAATGGGATTTTATCAGTTCGTTCCCATGAGATGCAAGTAAATCAAAGCTTCTCTGTGTGACCTTGCCTCCCCACCTTGCTTTTCCTTTATGGAGGCAGGAGGGTTTACAGTGTGCTTTGAGATAGCATTTAAGTATGAATTAGCATAGTTGTCCTCTAATGAGCTGGTTATATTCTGGCAAAAGACCAGCTATTCACTCATGAAACATCACAGCCAAGACCACAGCTGTCTTTAGCACTACAGGAGACATAAGCTCACTAAAAGAGACACCTCTGACACAGAGTGGTCCCACCAAATCCTATGGAGCCCTGTCTTTTGCCAACAGATGATCTCTGACTGAGAGCCATGAGAACGTTCAGAGAGTGAAAAAAATAAAAGTGGTCTGAGAAAATTCATTCAAATGGTACCTACACGCTAGGGATCTCCAAGGTCTCGGGTAGCAAGCATGCAGGTTTAATGTCCAAATTCCCAGTGAGACACACAAACCATGATGGTCAAAATCAGAGTCTTGACAGAATCAAGTACAGGAACATGAATGTACAAGTGTACAAATTTGCTACAGGCCTCGTTAAAATCCGTAGCTGGTTGGATGGGTTAAGAGTTGCTGCTCAGTGTACATGGAAAATTGCTGGGCTATGCCAGAAGGTCAAGATGACCTAAAGAATCAGTAAAGGATTTCAAAGCATACCAAGGAATGACGACTTTGAAGGCTACCCTATAGATCTTGGCTTCAAGGTGTTAGAAATGAGATGCTTGACTCAGCCAATATATCAAGCAGCAATTCAATTTATTATTTTATTAATAAATATGGTAATGTATGAGCAATGACAGCGCTGGGTACAGTGGTGGGGGTTTTCCCCTCCAACTGCACACTGATTACTGGGCTTGCTGGTATTTATTGATCATATTCATGCATATTCATAAGCTTTTCTCAGCAGTTTCTATTTCTAATCTTTAATGTCACAATTNGACAATAAGGGACATGAACAAGAAAGCAAAAGTTACAGCGCTGGGTACTCTTGGCTCCCAGCCAAGAGCACACCTGAGACCTGGGGTAGTCTCCTTTTTATACAGTTTTTACTGTCTATTTTTTATGCATATTCAAACTTTTCCAGGAACTGTTCTGCATGGACACTCCTTGGGGCCGCCTTTTTAGAGCATGCGCATTTCTTGGCCTTGCGGTTTTATTCCTCTTGATTTTCTGGGCTTGGGTTTCTTAATTCCCCAGACAGTGAGGGTTGATAACAGCTTCGAGCTTCTTTATACTTCATGCATAGTGTTGATAACAGGCTTCGGGCCTCTTCGTATCAGTTCTCTCTCTTCGAAGAGAACTGATAGTAGCCTTGGCCTCTT
>WEIT01031008.1:30530-46017 GCA_013389985.1 Dryoscopus gambensis
AAGAAAGGTGTTTAAAGGTTGGCTTTGATTTCTTATCATTTTCTTTTTTTGTACTTTTCGTTCTGTTGTTAATAAACTTTTCTGTATATTACAACTGTTTAAGTGTGGACTTTGTTTTGCCCCGAAGTTTCTTTATGTTTTCCTTAATAAATCCATATTCCCCTTATGCATATAATTGGATTTCGTGTGTTTGGCGTTTTAAACCAGCATCAAACCACGACACATGGTGAACAAGTTCTCTCTGGAACAACGACCCAGACGTCTTGCTGATCTGCAAATGTGACTATAAGTCAAACATCTTGCTGCATAAGTACTGTACAGCCCAGGGCCCACTGAGCATTCCTGCAGGTCAGCAGGCTGCACACTGTACCCATGGAACAAGGATGCCTCTCAAGGTTATTCTCCAGGGCTGAGAGATTCCTTGCCACATCAGGTTCTTGGTGAGTGATTGATAGCATGCTAAACTTTGGGAAATCTTAGCTAAATGATGTAAAGGATTGATTGTGCACATAAAATCCTTTAGACACAAACCTTGACCAAGTCTGGTACTAAGTCTGGATCCAGCTGCACAGAAGCAGAAAGCTGATTGTACTGGTCATAGCAGATAGGAGTTAATCCAACAGTCCTGAAAATCCTCCAAACAACCTACACTAACCTACACCCAGGGAAAAAACAAAAACAAAAACAAAAACAAAAAAACAAAAAACAAAACAAAACCAAACAAACAAAAACCCCACAAAACAAAAACCAAAAACAAACCAGCCCTAAATACCTATGCTAAAGGAAAAAAAAACCAAACAAACACAAAAAACTCCAATACCCCAAGGCCTAATTAATCAGATAAGGCACAGCTTTAATGAACCAAAAGAGAATAAAAATTCAGTACCACAAGACCCAGGGTCATCACTGTGACTTTTGCATCATTCATGCAAGGTTCCTGCAAAGTACAGCAAGGAGAAATAACTATTTACTTGTCTTTGTTGATATCATTAACCAACTAGATTGAAACTCGCCTAAAAAAGATAGTGTGGAGGTTTATGCGCTTCCATACCTGACAGAATACATGATTTTCAGAGGAGGCCCTTTCACAAAATCCAGCCATATTTCAGAGAAGAATAAGTTCAACTGATTCGTAAAAAAGGGGTTATAAAACACACTTGCATGGTACTAGAAAATCCTCAAGTTGATGGGGATGCAGAGAAATAAAAACAAACCTTTAGAAAAACCTGAAAGAAAATAGTAACTACAACATTCAAATTACCACAGATCTCAGAGGCTGATCCTCTACAAAAGCTTCAGCCAAGCTTAGCCTATGTGAAACAATGACTAAATGGGAAAGGTACCCCCTTTCAGAGCTGGGGTACTCCAAACAACCTCAGACCTTTCTCTCAAGAGACCAATTTGCAAATAAACTGAGCTGCAAGCTGGCCCTTGAAAGGCAGCGTTCTGTTTAGCATTTAGGTAGAAAGCGAGTGTGTTTGAAGAGAGACAGATCTCTAAATGACCTCTGAATCTCGCCCTACACAGGGCAAGGCATTACCAGTCTAGCTTTGGGATTAAATATTTCCATCAGACTATACTATCACTGGGACTCTTTCTTGTGAAAATTATGGAAACCCAAGAGAGGAGCTGAACAAATGGTGACTGGTGTTGTAATAAACACTATCTCTGCAAGATAACCATCAGAAACCAAGAATCAAGGCCCCACTGTGGGTAAGTGACAACAAGATGACACCATAAATCTGCCAAACAAGGAGATAACACTGAAACACACTGTTGATAAGGCCAAAGAAGAATTTTGGTTGAACATTTGTCCTAACCTTTAGTTATGTGCATAGCAAAATACACACCCATAGGCTGCAGTATCCCCTTGCTCAAATAAGCCTCTTCCCCACAGAGCATGCATGGCACAATAAATGGGTGCTGTGCCTTTACATGAAGGTGGGAAGATATATTCACAATGAATGTGGGCTTAGACTGTTGTGTGTAGGGGAAATGTCTCTCTTTCACAGTCTGAAGTGCATAAAAGCGGGTAGGTGGCATACTGAGTGGGTGCTAGCTTTGGATTTACCATGTTGCACCCATCTCTGAGCAGACATGAAATGAGTGTCTCAGCTCTGTGTGAACTGGCTTCTTGCATGGTGGGTAGAACCCATCTTTGAGGCTGCACTGGGACTGTTGTAGCTGGCAGTCACTGGTTTGGTTTTGCTCTTGTTTTGTCACAAAATGCTCTGTAAGGTCTCAAGTTCTCTGCAGTGTTGTGCATGATACATGTTCTCCAGAGGGGTGAGCCAAGAAGACTGTAGGGCCACTTTTAGGGCATTTGATAAGCTTCTGCTCTTAAGACACTACACAGTCCTGGGCTGCTAGGTCCACAGATACTGAATGTGCCTTAGCAACTTTTAAAACAGTGTATTAACCCATACTGAAAGCATTCTTACTAAGAAGATCCAGAAGAACTGGAAAGCATAACAGACAAAACATTTCAGAAGCAAAGAGCTTTCCTGTGGTGAGTCCAGCTAGAACTTGTTTGGTAACAGAATAGACAAATACAACTAGCAATTTAACTTCTATACAGCATGTTAGTGATTGATGGCATTTGAATAGAAAGCAACTTGGAATCCTAATCTGCAAACGAACCCCAAACTTTTATTTGGAACTTATGCAGACGTTTGTGTCATGGATACTGAGGTTGTTCTCGAAGTGAGAGTAGAAATGTGCTTGGGCAAGCAGAAACATGAGAAGAAACAGTAGAACAAGAACTAAAATAATGGCATATATTGTTATCTAGGGTCAGAAGTTCACCTGGATCACAGTGCAACCTGTGAATGGTTTCATTCAATAACCAGAGAACAAGAAAATGAAACTGTGAGATAAGATGACAGGAGGATAAAGGAACTGGGTTGGAGCCAGAATGGAACTAGAAAAGGAAAACAAAAGCAAAACAATGACCCAGCAGTGTTGTCTGAGGCTCACGTGCAGTGAAACTAGATACCAAGATCAGAGGAACTGTTGACTCTCAGAGGCTATCCAAAAGCAGTTTGTTTTTAGCAATGAGGAGGAACTTAGGAAATGTAGACAGGATTCAGTACTGGCACATCCTGTCCAACATCCGCACAACCTGTCCTGGGCAGATTACCTGGACACACACCTACTGATACTTCTGCTGGTGAAATCTGAGTAAACAGAGTCAGCTGATTTATGAAGTAGAAATCATTTTCCTTATCTGTAGGACCTTGAAGTGAGTTTTGTTTCATTAACTGCCATATAAGTTGACAGAAAATCCAAAGTGAGAAGGCAAGAAGAGATCTTTCCATCATTTCATTGTGGAAGGAAGTGGTTAGACCCATGCACTGGAAAAGAAAAAAAGAGGTAGCGAACCACACACAGTGACTGATAATTTAGGCTGAGCAAATAAAAGCCAATTTCTACATAGTGGCTGGGTCTATTGATGCAGAGATTTGTGGTAGGAACACCAAGGTGGGCAAAATCAAATTGTGTCTGAAAGCACCAGCAGGAACAGTTAAAACAAGGTTAAAAGAAGTGTGAGTGTTGGTGGCGTAGAGACCAGATTGCTACCAAAACCCCAGAACATCAGTGAGCATACTGGGAAAATGAACGACAGAACTGAAGATGTGGAGAATGACAGGAAGAAAAGGAACAGGATCTGATCCATAAAATCTCCAGAGGGAGACACATGGAGGACTATATCAGCAAAGTTAGTTCAGGTAGGTTGAACAGGATGAAAAAATAGGATTACAATCACTGCCAGCTCCAGAAGCGTCACTGTTGAGCTCAGAGGCAACTAAGTAGCAACATAGCTTCAGACAAGCAAGTAGTGAGCAAGATGGAGAAGGTTCTTTATTGAGAGAACAGGTTTCTTAGCTAACACAAGTAGAAAGAAGGTCATAGGTCCGTTAGATGGACGGACGCCTCTCAGAATCATTGGTCAGTTAATTAAATGTGACAATTAACACCTGCAAAAGATAGTTTACAAAACATAGAACACCTGCAGGAGATAGTTTACAAAACATAGAAAATAGTTTACATACTTCTCTTGGTTCCCAGCTCCGTGCCGTGAGAAAGAAAAGGCCTTTCTCACAGCCTGCTAGAAGCTGGAGTTTTCTCTCTGATGGAGCTTTTCAGCATCCACACCAGAAGTACTTTGAAGAGTGAAAGGCAGATTCGAAAACCACTTGTTTTTCCCCAGTCAAAAGAGATATGATGACGACTCCTCAGCGGATATTCCTTGTCTTTCTTGTCATATCCGAGTATCTTGGCCAGACCACAGGCTCTCTTAGTGATCTGGCCAAGACAAATTGAATATGACAGGTATTCTTAGTGGTTGTGTGTTTGATGCTATAAGACCACAAATGTGAGTTAAATCAGTATTGCTTAAAACAAAAGCATGCTCTGTTTCTCATTTTGCTACATTAGCAGCAACACAGACTGAAGGGTGGCTTATTGAATAAGGAAAATAAAAGCTCTGGGCAGACAAGCTGAAGGTGTTGGCTGATAAGAAATAGGTTTAGAAATAAAGAAGAGAAAAACAGAAGTTGTGTGGTGGAACACCCATCTGAATATAACTGAAGGACAGAGGCCTAGTCATTGGACTGATGATGGCATGGCACGCTGCACAGACCCTATCCATGGTCAGGGTGGCCAGCTCTGTGGTCACCTGCACTCCTAGAGTGAGTGCTTTGCTCACAATACACATTCATCAGTCCCAATAGCAATCAGATTTGGGATGTGACTTAGTTTTGGAAATTCCCTTGGCAATACATCCTAATATCCTTATTACATTAATAAACATACAGTTCCTAGGAAGAATAAATGCAATTGGTGATCAAAGACACGTGGTGTTTCCCATGGACAGAAAAATATTCTGCACATGTGCTTATGATTAAACACATAGATTAATTACACAGTCTTTAAATTACACATTAGGCCCATGAATACCATGTGACCATTGCTCAGTCCTAACATTTAATAAGTGGGAATGGGGCCCTGTGGGGGTGCATCCTCACCCCCTCTCCTCTGGCCTGCTGGCACCTGCTTTATGATCTCAATAATTGTGGCCTAGGCCTTTGTGTAAGAGCTGAGCAGTGAAGCGCCCCTTGACCGTACTGGGAACTCTTGCAAGGCTGAGGTGGGGACAGCCCTGACCCTACCAGGAACTCCTGCTGCCTGGCCGAGGTGGGAGAAGAGAGTGGGAATAATCTGTCATCCCCTGACAGCCCAGAAACATCCCTTATCTGAATTGTAGCCTGAGTGGAACAGTACCACCCTTACTGGAATTTTGAAAATTCCAGTAACTGCCAGTCCTGGATTGCAGCCAGGAAATTTACTGGTGACTGAAGCCAATCATCTCATGACCCTGTAAACAGCATTCCTTCCTAAGGAAGACCCTTTGAGCTCTTCTGAACTGCAGCAGGCTGTACCAGCATCTCCCTCTGAGTGGAACCTCTCAGAATGTGTGAACTCTCGAGTTTGCAAACTTGGAGGACCTTTGGCTGGTAATGGGACCTGGGCTAATATCCCAGCTACTTGAGGCTCAGCCCCTGCTGTTGAGAAATGCCAAAAGGTGTTAGATGTGGGTATTTCACTCATTCTCAAGGGGAATTTTTAATAGGTGTACCTTTGTACATATATGTATCTTTGTGTGTGTGTATTGACTTGGAACACCCTATAGCAAATAAGGTGATTATCCTGCTCTACTCTGCACTGGTGCGACCTCACCTTGTAGGGAGAGTTTTGTGTGTAGTTTTGGACACTTCAATATAAGAATGACATCAAATTATTAGAGAGTGACCAGAAGAGAGTGACCAAGACGGTGAACTGCCTCAAGTGCAACCTTTACAAAGAGTGGCAGAGGCCACTTGATTTCTTCAGTTTGGAGAAGAGAAGACTGAAGAGTGACCCCATTACAGCCTACAACTTCCTTGAGGGGGATGTCATGAATGAGTATTTTGGCCGCTTAAAGAATCACCATCAAAGTTATTAGAAAAGGAGGTTTTAATATATATTTGTGAAAGCATGACTCAGCAGAATTCAGTGGCAAAGTTTACTCTGTTACCACATAAAATAAAGCATCTAAAGAAAAACTGGATCAGAACATATTTAAAATAATTTTCACAGATTCTGGGTTACATAAGGATGAGAGTGCTAAAGGGTAAGGGAGACACTCCCATTGGGTCACGATATTCAGAATGGATTCCCTTGCCAAACTTAGCATCAGGCTTGCTCAAGAGTTTTATGTCTAAAGGATTTAGAAGCACTTAATCATTAACTAATTTAGCACCTACAAAATTATTCAGTAGAGTTTACTATAAGCAAAGTAACTGAACTATAAATCTAAGTTGGTAGTATTCATGCTGTACTTGCTCTAGGGTGTTTAAAGCCATTCAGATGCTCATATGCACAAACACTAGGCAATAGGTACAAAGGTACCTATTAAAAATTCCCCCCACACCGAGTATAGTGAAATACTCATGTGAAATACCTTTGCATCTCTCAGCAGGCTGAGCCTTGAGGAGTGGGGTATCAACCCAGGCCCCACTGTCAGGTTTTAGTGACAGTCCTCCAAGTATCAGAGTGTGAGAGCTGACAGGCTCTGAGAGGTGTCTCACTCAGAGTGAGAGGCTGGGACATGCAGTCCATTGAGGTCCAGGAGAGCTCCAAGGGTTTCACTGAAGACTGCTGCTATAGGGTTGCAAAATGCTTGGCTTCAGTCATCTGTCAGTCTCCAGGATGATTCAGGCAAGTAATGCTGGAAGGCTGGCAGGGCATGGCTGACTATCTCTTGTCCTTTGTTAGGCAACAGAAGCATCTTCTAAGGATAGTGCCTCCCCACCTTAGTCATGCATGAGTTTCTGATAAGATTGAGGGAAGCTTCACTGCCTAACTCATTCCTCAAGGCTTAGTCCTAATGAGAATTCCTGAGATTGTAGAGTAGCCTGAGGAGGGGAGGAATGCACCACCAAAGGGAGCAGTGGAGGAGGAGGAGGTGCTGATCTCCTCTCTCTGATGACCAGTGATAGGAAATGGAATGAGGCTGTGTGAGGGGAAGTTCAGATTGGACATTAGGAAAAAGTTCTTCACTGAGAGGATGGCCAGTCAATGGAACAAGCTTCCCATGGAATTGCTTGTGGCTCCAAGACTGTCAGAATTCAAGGAGCATCTGAAGAACACTCTTTGCCATATGGTTTCGTTGTAGAAAGTCCTGTGAGGAGCAGGGAGTTGGATTTGAGGATCCTTACAAGTCCCTTCCAACTTGAGACATACTGTGACTCTGTGATGTGAAAATCAGTCGCTACAGAGTTGAATATCCTCAACATGCCAGGTGGGTTTCAAGAGCCTGTGCAAATGAGAAATTAAAACTTGTTTCTGCATCAAAACAAACTCAATATCATGCTACATTTCTAATTACCCTTGCACACATACCCACACCCTCACAGGCACTTCACAACTTCCCATTACAGCAGAGATATCAGGAGCCTGTTGCAGCAGATGCACTTGGGGTTCTTATTGTCTGTAGGTTTACTTGTTGCCCAAGGCTTTATGGTTTCCTTGCCAGTCAGTGCTTAATCTTTTGGGGATCCTAGACTGTTGCATTACCCAGATTCCAAGCTATCAGAGCATGCCTCCCAGCCTAGTGCTGTTGGTGCGGCACCCCTGCCCCTTCCTCCACTGTCAAGCATGGCCTCTCCTTGGTAAAGTATGAATACTTGCACAGCATACTGTGCAAACAGGAGCTGCCCACAATGAAGTGTGACCAGCACTCTGTGAGTCAAGTTATCTGCCCCCCAGGCTGAATTTTCTCACCTTTTGTAAACATAAATGATGGTGTCAGATAACTTCTACAATAGAAGCTGTTTAATGAAGAACTTTGTTTTTCTTAACTGGTAAGATTCACCCAGGTCATTCAAGCATGTAAGATTACATCCCCTAATAAATATGCATTAGTTAGGCAGACACTATGTATTAGATGGGTTCATGTGAATTCTACTATATAAGAGAGAGAACTTTTTGCCCCTTGGTGTGCTTGATTTGTGGAAACCTACAGGTTGTACTCTGCAGGAATGGGGTGTACTGAGCCCTGGTGTGTGCCATGGCTGAACTGTGGACAGGAGAGCACTCTGAAAAAGTAAGGGAGTCCATGAAACATAACCAGCATGAATTAATTATGGGAAGGTGGTGTCAGGATGCTCTACTTGAAGGCTGATGCAGTCCAGCAATTATATGCGTTACACTGCATTGGGCCAAACTGCCAGGTAACAGTGTTGGAAACACCAGGCTGAAAAGCAACATCAGGAGTAGCAGAATTAAAGCAAATTAGAAAGAATTAATATGGAGAGTGTTGGGTTTTTTGGGAGGAATCTGGGCAGAGACAAGTAGGTATGTGCAGGGAACAGTGAAAAGGTGGCCTCAGGGAAAGAGAAAATGGGTAATTAGATATGAAGTAAAGACAAAAGGGTAAGATCTTTTGGCACTAGGACTGGGAGTGATTATGAATGGTGGCATTCAAAAATCAAGGCACTATGGACTAAACACATCCTGGTTTCAACTTCCGTTCTGTCTTGAGTTAACATGCATTCCATGGTATATCTTGTTCGTGTGTTTCAGCTCATCTAGGTACCCAGATTCAGTTTATAATCAGCTTACATTATGTTGATTTTTGACAAGATTGAGTCTGAATAAACTGGTCAGGTTACTACCACTTGAAGTCTACACAAAGTTAATTTTATTCCAGTCAAAACCCACCATCAGTAACAGCATTGTTCCCTGCATCTTGAAACACAAAAAACATTACTGATCCATTGCACTGACTTTCCATAATTCTCAGAATAATGAAGGCACACATGAATTCTCGGAATAATGAAGCTCCCAGACATACTCCCACACTTGTTATTTCCGTGATTTTTTGCTAATAATAGGAGGAAAGTCTGTTTTCACTGAAAAAAACAGTGTTTCACTTGTTATGGAGATGCTGTCAAACCGGATCCATTTTTTATTACCTAGATCCACATCGTGGCCCTACACTTGTGTCCATCCCCTGGGCCTGGCTGAGACTTTCTGGGGCTGTGCCCAGCGCAGCTGCCTGCACTGCCCCACTGCCCATGGCAAAAGCAGACAGTCGAGGAAGGCATCCAGTTGATGTTCAGCTCAGGGTTGTCCCCATCCCCAGTTACACACTCCTTCCTTTTTGACAGCAGATTATCACCCCCGCACAGTTGCACAACAAACAATTCAATGCTGCAGTAATTAGAAGCTGGGGTCACTGTGAACTGATGGTTGTCAGCAGGAGCAGGATGTTCGCTTCGTGAACTGAGTCTGGATCATGGACACCAAGCCCTGTCCTTGACTCCTTGCCAGTATTCCAAGTCCTCCCCTCGCAGTGAATAACATGGCTGTCAAAGGGATATAAGCCAGCAGAATATTTTTAGTAGTCTACCCGTTTTAACTGTGGTGCAAGTGCTCATTTTTCATCATGGCTTTTCATTGATTTTATATGACAGACGACCCATCCTATTTATAGCCACAGCAGGACCTTCACCTTTATCCTGAAAATTGTGTTCTGTCAACAACTTCAAACACAAAGCTGCATATGCACATATTCCAGAGGGCACCTTCACTTCCATCATTTCTACTCTTGCATTTTCCTATTTTATTTTGTATCTCTGACCATTCCTGATGCAACTCAGTTACCCAGGTTAAAATGTCTCGTTCTGAAGGAGTTTCTAGTGAAGTTAAGGGCATAATGAACAGCATCTTCATTGCAGAAAGGGTTTCGAGAAACTAAATCCCCAATGCCAATCAACCTGAGTTTCTTGGAATTGTCAAGACAGGGGACAACTGGTAATTTCAGTTCTTCCCACTCTTGTCTATTGTCTTCTGTAACAACTCTGTAACAGTTTTCATGTACCACTTATGCAGTCAGGATGGCTGAAGGTCACTCAACACTTTCAACTCTTGCTTCGTCCTCAGACCTTGGAGGCTGGTCACGGTCACTAAACCCTTGAAGCAAAGGCCTCCAGTTGAGTCAGTAACTTGTACAAGAGTCACACATGTAGGATGTATTTCTAGTTTCCTGTTTCCTGTTTTCTTAATCCTCATGTTTCTGTTGGGCACCAATGTTTGCTGTTACTGACTGTATCACGTGCCTCAGGCTGGCAGTCTCTCTAACAGGCATGTCCACCATTTTTTCATTCAGTTTCCTAATCCTGTTTATCTGATGAGCTTTCACATCTGATCCACAAATGGTTCCTAGACTGATTCATCCATTTATCAATCTCTTTACAGGGATCCTTATTGAAATAGTCTCCCCATCTCTCCACCACATTTTGGCTCAAGCAAATATCCAGAATCATAATACCCACGCTCAATAATCTGAATCTCAAACCACTCATCCCTTTATCACCTCGTGACCTCTAAAATCACTGCCAGGCCTGCATACTGCAATTATCTGCCCAGAATTTTCATCCCCATGGGTGTTCACAGCTGCACACCCAATGCACTTAACCCTGAACTTCCAATAGTCAGCCACATTTTGCTTGTGCTGAAATTATACATTCATGCCCCAAAGCCGCCTACCCACATGGTATTCTTTTATAGTGGCTGGGCATTCTTGTTTTGGTCCTTCATTACTAAGAGCATGGAATCATAACACAAACAGAATAAAATTTAAACTCATACCAGTAATATGTCGTAATGAGACAGATATTAAGGAGAAGCAGTTGAAAAAAGTGGTGTTGCATGCATGTATTATATTACCGTTAATATATAAAGGGAACTTTGAAGGGTGAATGTGCTAAGACTATTAGAACTCCACACTCAGGTAAAACTGTCAAGATACAATATATTAATGTACATCGAGTTACATCAGAAAAAACATGAGCCATGCTACCAGGGCATTGTATCTCAATAGATGTATGGAGTCACAAATGGAAATGCTGTCAGGACACGGTATTTTGATGGTGTAGCCTTGAAGCCCAAGTAAATTGGTGTTGCCTTTGCTGGTGCAGAGGCAGGAGGCTGCGCTTTAGTTCTGTACTGCTTCAAGGCTGAGGTTTGCCAACAGTTGCTTTGTCTGAGCTTGTTTTGGCCTGCAAGGGGCTTTGCATTTGTTTGTTTAGCTGTAGCAATCAGATTACATAAAATATTACCTAAATTATTTTGACATTAGTTAGCTTTGTGCAATTGTATGCTATACTGTTATAAAAGTTTTTTTATGCAACTATGGTTAGTGCAAATAGGTCATTATTCTGTGTCTACGACCTGGAATTGCCTAGGAGAGTAGGAGTGCAGGATGATAGCAGAGGCCTTGAAAGCCCAGACGTGATGATACCAGAGACCCCAGGGTCATAAACATATTACTGGTACTCAGTTACTGGTCACTAAAGGAAAGCAGCCTTGGGAGCTGGATAAAACCAGTTTTAAGGCAAGAAAAAAAAGAGAGAGAACAAAGAGCAAGTATCTAACATAATATAAACTAAACCACAGACAGTGAATTTTGTTATAATAAGGAATTGTGAAGCAATAAAGAAAGAGGAAGATGTGGTATGTGTTACAAAATATATAAAAATAACTCCAAGCACAGACCCTAGAGTGAGGAAGTTTCCACCATCAGCATCAAATTTCTCCCAACGAACGAGGGACGCCAACAAATCTCCTATTTAACAGTTGACCTTTGGAGCCAGAGAGGTAGTGGGATGGTGATTCTAACACCAGAGAACAGGGACTAGAACAGGTACTAGAAAGTTTCCATACAGCTGTTTTAACTGCAAATTAATGTGGCTTTTTCTGTAAAAATTATATTATTTAGACTATTAATGTTGCTGTCATTGTCACCAGACTGATAGCAATGCTTTGCTGTTAAGACTTCAGTTACTTTAGTCACAAATTGTACTGGTACAACCTTATTTCTTTAGCCCACACAAACGGTACATGTTGCAGCCCAATGTTGTAGAAAACCAGAACCCTGTAATTCAAACATTGCACAAGGGACCTGTAACATGACCACGTGTAGGACCTGTTGAGGATGTGTATGGCTGGTATCAGAACTGGAAGCATCTTTAGGTGTACACCTAAGACTGGAACAAAACCCACATACCACGAGCAGGGTAACAGTTATAACGCCAATATAACAATAAATACAGACAGCACAGGCACCACTGTTTCAGAATCAGGTGTGCAGAATCAATCACTACCATTTTATAATCATGCTGTCTACTTCAGTTTTACCTTGGTACGGGCAAGTACACCTCTGAGGTTTGTGTTGTCTCTCATTACTTCCACTTGAAGCCTGTTGTAATGTGGGTGCAACCATTTGGGCCAAGAGATGAATTTTCAGGGGTATTTGCTTGTTCAGGCAATACAAATCTCAGAAACTTTTTCCCCCCAGGCAGTCTGATAAGATATGCCCTAAAGTGGATTTCAGGATCTCTGACGATATATACCCGGGATATTTGTTTTGTCTAAACATTTCCAAACATGGACTGTATCACCTGATTTGTGGCTGATTGGTTTTTTGAGGATTGTAGCTGGGACCAGCTTGCCTTTCTGATGGTTTTTTTGTGGCAAGACTATTGCCTTTGGCAATGCAGTTGGCATGGTGGCTAAGAAGGATGTGTTGAATCTGGCATTTTTAGTCTTGCAGCTTGAAAATTTGCCAATTTCAGTTGTCTTACAGCCTCTTCCTTCCTTGGTCCTGTTACAAAATGAGTGGTTTCTGTTGCAGCCTCTTCCTTCCTTGGACCTGGCACAAAATGAGTGGTTTATGTTGCTTAAAGAATCACTGTCGAAGGTATTGGTGAAAACAGACTTTAATATGAATTTGCAAAAGCACAACAAAGTTTGACGGCAAGGTTCACCCTACTACTTATTGCATGGATAATACATAATAAAGGAAAAGCAAAATAGAACCAATTTAGAGTGATTTATATGGAGGGCAGGGATGTAAAAGGGGTAAGACAGAAAAGGGTAAGGGCAACCCTCTCTACACTTCTCGGAGAGGAGTCTGGGTGCAGCTGGATACAAACTCAGGCTCAAACTTGATCAATAGTTTACATCTAAAGGATTTAGCAGCCCTTAAAAGTTTAACTAACCAATAATCAACTACAATCACAACAATAACAACAGTTATGGATTCAGGATAATAACATATGTACTACCCCCAAAGAGCTCAAAGTGCTGTGCTTGATATCCACCCCAGGACATGGCTGGCCCTTTTGGCTGCCCGGGAACACTGACTCATACTCAAATTGCCATCAATCCAAGTCCCCAGATCTCTTTTTGTGGGGCTGTTCTTCAGCCTCTCGTCCCTGTTATTAGTGAGAGATGCCTCTGCCTGAGTTAAGGTGCAAATGAAACCATATGCTGGAGCCATCTATACAGATTTTACTTAACAACAAACATGAGGTAGAGAGGTAGAAAAAGAACTAGAAAAGAGAGAAGAGAGGGGGAGAGAGAGAGAGATCAAGCAGAAGATCCACCATCCACAGATCCAGGAGCGTCACATTGGTCCTTCCTCACCCTGGGCTTCTCCATGGTGGGGGTTCCAGGTCGTTCCTTTGGTGGTACCACCTTTATACAGTCCAGGTTCTGAGTACCGATGGAGGCATGTTCCTAATTCACATGTGAAGTGAGGTTGGGTGTGCCTTCATGGCATGCAAAGTGAGGGTAGGCGAGGTCCTCTTTCTGAGCATGCTTCCTCCAAGGGTTTGAGGGGCTTTTGTTGGTCGCAGATGCTGTCTGTCCCATAAAATGGGCTGATCTTTGTTTGACCAGTGATATGCATATGAGTAACTGCTTCCTTTCACACAGCTTGCCATGGCAGAAATTTTTGTCCGGATGTATTAACCAGGATGTGCTAACCAGATATAGCCTCCACCAGGCCTGGAATTAGTGCCTTCCTGTTGCAAATTCCTTTTTTCTGTGCTTATCTTATGGCAAGTTCTTTCTCTAGCTCCAGCAGTGTTTCAGAGAGGCAAGTGTATTTTTTAACTCCTTACAGTCCCCAATTTGCACATATAACCAGGACTTGCTCTTGTTGTATTTCATACAGTTGATGATTGTGAAAGCTCTCCAGTCAATGTAGATCTTGCTGTAGGACCCCTCTAGAAATGGTCTGTGGGATGTTGAGAATCTTTGGTGGTCTCAATCCTTTGGTCAACAGTTCATGCCCACTTCTTGACCTCATCTCGGCGCTTGCACTGTCTTTTGTGTTGTGTGGTCTCCATGGACCAGAACAGGGAAGAATGGCTGTGGAGGCCTTCAGGAGAAATGGGTCTTAATGTCTCTATGAACACCGAGCAAGTTACAGAAGCCAGACAGTTTGATTTTTTGAGCTTTAGGGTAATAGGAGTAATGGGTCCGCACAAAGTCTATTGCAGAACCCAGAGAGCCTGAACTTCTGAACTTTAGGGGAAAATGACCATCCATGTTCAAGAGGGAATATGTAGTAGGCGGTTCAGGAAGTCTACGCCTTCCTAGTACCTCAGCCAATAGGAAAAGGAAGAGGGTAACATGCGGTCAGGAATTTAGGATAAAAGGAGGCTGTGTCCTCCAAAACCTTGAGAGACATTCCACCGGGGTACGGCCCAGTGGACTCTCTCCCTTTATTCAAATAAATTTGCAGGACCTCTCTGTCTCCTTTATGGATATTGTTTTTTCACAGCGTGGCTTTTCTGCACAATGTGAATAAGCAGATACTTCTTTATTTTGGTGCCACGATCACAGGGGATTACTCTTCCAAGCGTGTTCCACTTAGTAAACAAAATCCATCCATTTTATATACTTTTTCTGCTGAGTCATTGTTACATAAGTTCTTTTACATACTATGCATAATATGCCTGCTCTTAAATTTAACCCTTACCAAAACTGGTTTTGCTACTTAAATAACTTCATCAACATTCCTACCCTAAGACAATCATTGGGCTGATTGAGCTCTACTGATTGGAATCCTTGATACTGCAATCAAGATGGGAAGGGTAGGGGGTTTCCAAGCAGCATAACTGGTATCCATGATGGTCTCCAGAATTTCTTGAACAAAACGTAAGACATCCAGTAGCTTCTTGGCGAGGTTTCTGTGGTTGCATATTTTAAACACAGCACTCCTGACATTCCTATACCTTACACTTCACAATTTTCTACTTGTAATCATAACTCTTCTGTATGATTAAATCGATTATTTTATCAGGTTATTTACAAAATTTCTTCTAACTGAAGTCTCAACTGGTTCTATTAGAAAAACTAGATTTTTCTTTAAAAATGCGACGTGCTTGAAGCAGGGAGCTGTGGGAGTTCTCTGGAGAGCTGAGAAGGCTGGAAGGGAGGCAGGGAAAGAGGCAGGGAGGAGGGGCTCAGCCTGGAGGGACCTGAGGCCCGGGAGGCTCAGTCTGTCGCTGCTCTCCGCGGGTGAGCCCGCCGCACCGCGTTCTCCTTCCCCGGCGGCCGCGGCCCCGCACACCCCGCGCTGGGCGGGCAG
>WEIT01031008.1:46240-68629 GCA_013389985.1 Dryoscopus gambensis
GGCCGAGCGCGGGGCCCGGCAGCTAGTCCGCTGCTCGTCTCGCAGAATCAGTTTCATCAATTAGTAAGTGTCCTGCGAGCGCCTGAACAAGGACAATGCGATGCGCAGGCTCGGGAAACATCCCCCGCCCCGATCACCTTAAGGACGCAGAGGTTTGTTTGCAGTGTTTCTCCATAGGGTATGGCAATCCGGGGAGATGCGGTTGAAAGATATTTAAAAAAACCACAAACAAACGAGGACGTCCCCCTCCCCCCCCAAAACAAAACAGACAAAAAAGAGTAATCACTGTCAGGGTTGAAAGCCGGGTGTTTGGAGCGTCTGTGTTTAAATTCTGCGATGAAAGTCCAGTGATATTTTTTTGCTTCATACTCTCAGGCATCACAAGATGTGCGGTAAGGAGCCGGTGCTCTGCTTTGTGTAAGAGGGACACCTGCAGTCGTGTATTGTGGTTGAACTGATAAAACTGTTTATATTACTAAAGGGAAAAAAAATGGTTTTAAAGAGGTATAGGCTCGCTGTTTCTGCTTTGGGTTGTCTGAGTAGTGAAGTTGATAAAATTAACTCGCTTATTCCATCTGCAGAGGCAGATGGAATGTGGGAAAAAACCACAAGTACCCCATCAACGCGTAGCGGCTTTCTTCCTATTCTGTGGGAGATGTGCTTTGTATGCCCGTGGTATCAATGAAAACCAGAGGCATCAGGTGGAACATAAGTAGATTTTCCCCTGGAGCACTGGATGTGTTTCAGAAGCCCATAGGAATGCTGGTGGTTGTTTTCCTAGAAGTTGTTAGCTGGTTGACTCAACTCTTTCTAGGAGTTCTGTGATAACTTTCAGCATTTCTCTGCTCTTAACTAGCCTCCTGGGAGGACTTAAAAATAGAGCAAAACAAACCCAGCTCGTCATGACTCCTGGTAAATATTTTTTTCCCTCTTGCACCTAAGAATGATGGGAGTAAAACTTGCTACTAACATCAAAAACTCCTAACTGGGCTCTTATCGCCCTGTTCCCTTGAACTAGCCAACTGATGTCCCAAAACATTTAGATATTCCTGGCAGAGAAAACAGACTTGTGATAATGATTGCATTTATATTACTGTCTGGAAAATTAAATCCATTACTCTTGATGCCTGTGCCAGTATAAAAGTTCCCCTGAGTCTTGAGGTGCAAAGTCTTGGAAAACGTACTGAGGTAGTTCCCAAGATATTTACCAGGGACTATTAGTTCAATGTTTGTGTGCATTGCAGTGAGTTGGGAGGCAGAGTTCAAAAATCCAGCCCCCTTTGTAGTTCAAGCATAAACAGTATTTTTTCCCCAGGAAATAATACATTGTCTGATGTTCTGGCAGAAGAAAAAAAAAAAATTACAGCATGCTTTATATCAAGATGGGGTGTTTTGGTTTCCTTCTAAATAGAAGCTAAAACTTTCTCCAGTTCATTGGTCTGCCAGATTTTTAGAAGAAGTTTAATTTTGTCATTTTGGTTCTGTTTTCTCCTTAAAACACAGATACTTTTTTTGCCTTTCCCCCTTCCTGCTAATCTTAAAAAAAAAAAAAAAGAGAGTTGTGAAATCAGTAAAGTACTCTGATTTGCAGGAGGCTGTCCATCAAAGACTGGCTCTTTAGAAGCCAACAAATTGCTGACTTAGATTGTTTTCTGCAGGCTAGGTTGTTTTGGTAGGAAAATATTTTTATATGTTTCTAAAAAATACACAAAACAGTCTTTCCCAACTATTTTTTTGGCTCTTTTTTAGTTAGGTTTCATTTGCTGCAGCCGTGAGCAACGTATCAGTGGGTTGGAGATGTGACACTTTGTCATAGCATTTGTGGTCTTTCTTTTAATAATTAACCTGTTGATTTGATGTTGAGCCTTCCTTCTCTGTGTTGAAGACTAGCAGTTTGTCAGAGGGAGAGCAGTACTCTCCACCCCGTAAATTTAAAAGGCATGGCTGAAGACAGCGAAAGGACTAAAGGAGGGAGCAGAAAGCCAATTCAACTCTCTTAATTCCTAGAGCAGCTCCTGCTTTGCTGAGCATAGCTATGAGAGCTTGTGAAAAACCTTAGAGCCTGCTGGTGACTCTTGAGAAGAGGAAAGAAAAAAGAAAAGGCAAGGAAAAATGGTGAAAACGCCCATTATGGTTGTTAGCATTAGGTAATGCTAATCTCTGCCTGTATAAACTGTTACTGGGCATGAATGAAAGAAGACTGATGCTTCACAGCAAACTGGAATTTGAAGTCGGCCAGTGGATCTTTTGATATATTACTTGTATCAGGACATAGGAGACTCTGGTGGTATTGTTGTTACAGGTCATTGCTCCTTTGGTAAAAGCAGCACTTGAAGCTTATTGACTGTTGTCCCTTCTAGAGGCCAAGACCAGTGAGGAGCTCCTGTTCCTCCAGCGAGTGCTCCACCTCTGTCTGAAGAGACACACAAGATTGCTGAAGTAAGTGATTTTTTTTTTTCTTTTTAAAGTGAAATTGTGGGAGGCATTTTATTGTCTAGTTTGGTTCATCCTGAAGCACCACAAGTAGCAGCATCAGTGCAACTGAAGAGGTAGAAATGGGGAAGAAAATAGGGTTGGGGAAAATATAAACTTATCAACCTGTCTTTGTTACCTAAAGCATTTCTAAGCTATATTCAATACTGTTACAACCAATTTTTCCAAAGAACTGTAGTACTTTGCTACTGCTGATAGGGAGTGGATTTTTATTTTTTCACACATTTCATTGCTAGACGCTACTAGGATGTTTCTGACTATCGTTTGTGTTTCTGATAAACATAAGCAATTGAAGTTCTCAGGAGTTTCAAAACTGCATAGGGCAGTGGAAATGTGGAGGAAAAAAGCTGTAGGATTTTATACTTAAAGGAATTTCAAGGAAGCTAATTTAATGGAAGGATTGATATTGTAACTTATAGTAGGCAGGAAACTTCACCAGTCCTAAGAGAAGCTATACTTTTTAAAAATACTCCTGTGATCTTGAGGGTAGCACTATGCCATTATGCTGGGTATAAATGGTCTCCATAAAATGCAAATATGCCAAAGAGCTTTTCCAGTATGTGCTTGTGAAAGATTCCCATGACCGAAATTCAATTAACTTCTTAATTTGCACTTCAGTCAGTATCCTGTACCTAGATTGCAAACTTGTCTCCCGTGAGTAGTCATTAGGCGTTGAGTGCTTAGGGAATAATGCTTCTAAAAGGAGATGTCTACAACTACTGGGGATGTAAGACAGTTCTTGAAATGTGCCTTAAAGCTTGTAAGAAACTCGGAAATTCTTCAGAGGTTGAAGCATGTTCATGGTTTCTCTGCATTTCACTTGTTTCTGTGAAGCGCATGAAGTACTGAGGCCTGAACAATTGGCCCTGAGCTGAAGTTGACTCTCAGTGAACCTTCCAACCAAACAATGTATAATGCTTGTATCCTCTTATCAGCGAAGGATGCATGATCATTAGTGAAACATGTCGTTTGATAAGAATATATTTCTTTCTGTGTTTAGAGGCCCTTCAGGGCTATGAAATGAGATATCTGGTCTTGTTTGGAGGTACATGGTCAAAGCCAGCTCCCTTGGTTGCTCCTTGGCCCCTGGCCAGGCTTTGTGTGGAACCCAAAAGGACAATTGTTATGAATGGAGAGGGGAGTTGTAAACAAGTTTCTGCCTTTGCCCAGGTCTCTGGCAGTAGACAGTAACTTTACAGAGGGGACCAGCACCCCAAAACCCACTCCCATTGCAAGTTCTTAATAATAACCGATCAGGCCTATTACAACATGGATTATTTATTGAATAGACCAAGAAAAACAGACATAAGACTTTAACCAGAACTTTTACTACACAGGATAAACAGAGAAACACTACTAGTAGATAACATACAGTGCATGATTAAGGTACCAAATTTTACAGTTAGTGAAGAAATAGTATAGATTAGGATTCAATGTATCTTACCATTCAGTTCCTGATGCGGCATACATCAAATCCTTCCTCTCAGTTTCTGGAAAAGTATCTACAAAGATGCGTCCAAGCTTCGTACAAGCCCTGCACGTTTCCAGGGAGTGTGTAAGAGGCTTCTATCGCCGTAATAATTTCTGTTGCTTTTATAGTTGTGAAGAGCAGTGTCTTTGGGTCAATAATGTTTATTTTTTTAATCTCTTCACACATCTGCTCTCCAGACCAAGATGCTGATTCTTAGTTCGGGGGTCTCAGCCCTTTTGGTGCCAGAGATGACCCCTTTCCGGGCCTTTGACCAGGCCTGGATTCCATATGCACCAGCCATCTGTGGTAGAGATGGGGGCACGCATCCTGCCACAACAATGAAACCACTTGTTCCTGCACTAGAAGGTATGGAAGCTTCTTTATTCAACAACATAAAAGCTGGACCCTCTCACAGCAAAGATGGAGACCTCACCTGCGGGTGGATGCACCTGAAGAATTTCCCAGTTACCAGGAGTGGCTCTCCAGTCCTTTGGTGTGACTGGAGCTCCCCAGCTGAAGTGCAGATCTGGATGATGATAAAATATTAAGGTAACTGGTAATGTATCTTCATTAATCACTATAGACAATCTGCTGTATCAATGATTAGGTGCATTGCTTAGCTTATCTTTTTGTAATTCTTGACTGTTTTGAGATATAGTAAATTACACTTACTCCTGAAAGTTGTTGTCTGTGTCTTTTGTGCCGACCATGCCAACGGGTGGAACAGTGTGATGGTAAATAGAAATTTGCTGTTGAAGCGTAGGGGTGTAGGTATTTCCTAAAAAATGTCATTCCATCCAAGGAAAGGCAGCTTTGAACTCCGCTTCATCTTTAGCTGACCCTCTTCCATCATGGTAATACTTACAACTAGAAAAGCATGAGCTATAGATAATACTTATAGATGTGTGTTTCAATTATATACTTCAATTATATATTATATATATGAACTTTCCTACAGAGGCAAGGATATTCCTGTATAAAGGAGTCTGATGCTACTAGCAGAACAGCTTTCATCTGTAGGATTCTGAATAGAATATTTGGTGATGTCAATTTGTCTGATGAATCCAGTCCCTGTTATTAATGCATTTTCCCTGCAAGTATTTTCTGTTGAAAATTGCTTTCTCAGGCTTATAGCAATTAGCAAAAGTAAACATATATTTTTTTTTTCTCTGAGGAGTGTAAGCGATAAATGCTTGGTTGAAACAATCGAGGAATCAAACACAGTCTTGAATATTTCATTTTGTTCTGAACAGTGACATCTTTTGATGACCAGCTTTTGCTGCTGTTTGTGTGTTGCTTGGTATCATGGAGATCTAGAATGTTAAAATTCCTTGTGAAGCATGGCTCCTCCAAATGCCTGGAGTCCATAGTGTTTGCAGAAGATTTACTTCTACCTTTCGGAATAACCTCTTGGAGGTCAGTTTAGATGCTGCTTATGAAAAATTCAGATTTTTCTATATCTAGTGCTTCCAGTTGTTGATACGTGGAATGGTGTTTATCTGTATTAGCTCATTTGTGCTGAGAAGAATGACTTCTTTATTCTTGACCCGTTGACCATGACCACATTTCCCATGACACTTGTGACAGTGTTGCTGGGTACAATTATTAGCTGTAGGACAGTGGATTGGGACTGTTGCCAGATACCATGGAATGCTTATTCCTTGATTTTTGATTCTTGTACTATCCCTGAATAAGTCTTTAAATGGAATTACATAATTGTAATTTCTCTACTGCAGAATGTCCAGGTTCCCTCCAACATTTAAGGCACATTCAGGGATTAAAGATTGTTTCACTGTTTTTCTACACTTGTTCTGCTGATGGGCAGGGTCAGAAAAGACACAGGCACCAACTTAAGGAGTAAGTGTAATTTACTATAATACGATACTGCAAAGAATTGCAAAAGGATAAGATAAGCAAAGGATAAGCATCAGCTGGGGGAAGCCACTGCCGCAGTGAAGGACTGGAGAGCCACTCCTGGTAACTGGGAAATCCTGCAGGTGTTTCCACCCACAGGAAACAAGGCTTCTGACTTAGCTGTGAGAGGGTCCTATTTTTATTCTGTTCAATAAACAAGCTACCATCACTTCTAGTGCAGGAACATCTTGTTTCTTTCTCCTGCTGGGTTTCTTCCAAAGCCTGGCTAGGGCTCAAGGAGGAACCAAGGGAGTTGTCTTTGATACTATACTTCCAAACAAATCTAGATTTGGCTTTGCATGATTTCTAAATACTGAAACCATATTTCTCCAATGAGTGGATAAATTTATCATATTGTTAATTATCTGTTAATGAGAAGATAGAACATTTGATTGGAAGGTTCATCTAGAGGTCAACTTTGGCCCAAGGTCTGTTGTTCAGGCCTTAGTATTTCAACATTTTACTGGTGTTACTATAAAGTGTGATAAGTAGAAATCTGCAGCCGTAGTCCTGCATCAAACATCTTTATTGAAACCAAATTTCAAATTTTTTTAACATAAATACTGAAATTCGAAACTTGTGAGTGCAGCAGGATGTTCTTTCTGTATAAGTGGAGGTGAAACAGCTTGAACTTCACCCTACATGCAAAAATCACCAGTGATGGAGGGAGGGTGGTCATGTTGCTTTTGGTGTTCAAGAATGCTGCTATCAGCCTGACTGAAACACCTCAAAATTAAACAATATGAGGATGTGAAGAAACTGATGTTTCCTGACAGGAACTGGCACTGGCAGGGATGTGGGAGACAGATGTTTCCTGATAAAAGGAGCAATGAGTAGTAGTACTAATCATGTATTTTAAATCAATTATGTTCTGCTGGGCTAGCCTAGCAATGTAGGGCTGACAGTCAATCACGTTATCCTGTGACGGCCCAAGCTCTCTTAGGGTAGGGATTTCTAGCACACCCTTTCTAGGAGTGTACGTGGAGATTCTTCCCTTTAGTGGGGATGCTTCTCGTGATTACTCCTTGGAGCTGAGTGAAAGACATTTGCCCATGGTCGTGAGTATGGGTGACCAAAACCAGTATCTTCTCCATGATTATTAAGCTAGTTTTGAAAATACAGGTTTAATAAATAGTGCACTATAATAGCAGTTATAGCCTTTTATAGCCTTCTATACTGAGGGAGGTCATGGATCAGATCATCTTAAATGACATCACATGGCACCTATAGGACAACCAGGGAATTAGGCCCAGCCAGCATGAGCTTATGAAAGGCAGGTCCTGCTTGATCAACCTTGGATTAAGAAAATTTAAGGGGAACACTAAAATGAGTTGCCTCCATTAGTTTTAACGAATCCCTTTCCACCAACAAGGAAAAACAAGTAGAGGAGATATAAGTGAAAAAATAAGTTTACTAAAAAAACCAAAATAGCAACAGACAAAGAACAGCAGTAATAGTCATCAGTTTTTTACAAAGTTGCTGAAATCTCCTGGACTCCCTGGGAACAAAGAGAAACTAAAAATGGCGGAGTGACCCCTTTCCCAAGATGGCACCTGCCATGGCTGTGTGTGGGAAGACAAAGGGAAAATGGGGGCAGCCCTCCTCTCTCTTTATCTCTCTGGTGGTGGCAACTCTGGTGGCTGGTCCTCAGTCAAGGGCTAGAACTCGTGGAGAGACTTTGCCTCCTCCTTGGCAGAAGACAGCAAAGCAAAGCCTCTGGGCTGGTGTGAGTTGGTGCCTTCTTGCCTTGGTTGGGTGCTTCTGGCTTGCTGGGGTCACCACATGGAGTGCGGCCACTCTGCTTCTCTGGGTGCAACACCGTGGCTGCAGACAGGTGTTGCAAAATTCACTCTGAAATAGTTTTTGATTAGGAAATGCAGCTTCTCAAGTCGCTACTGTTGACAATAGAGCCAAAAGGCATGAGAGAAGCAGAGAGAGCTCTGCCTGAGTGCCTCAACTTTTAAAAACTTTAGAATGAAGTGTGTTTGCTTCATTTCCAAACAAAAAAAAAACGCTAACAAACTGAGAAATGCTGTTTATTCAGTATTGGATAACACTGAATAAAATCATATTTAAGCGTCCTGGTGTTTGGAGAAGACAATGCTAAAAACAAACAGGAAGGCTGGGAAGGAGAGCCTGATGTAACATGAAGGCTACAGGAGTAAAACATAACCATCCTATGAACATTTTTGTAACACATCTGTAGCAACAGATGGCATTAGGACAGTAAAGTCGTAGAATCATAGAATGTGCTGAGTTGGAAGGGACCTGTCAGGATTGTTGAGTGCAACTCCTGGCCCTATGCAGGACACCCCAAAAATTGCATCATGTGCCTGAGAGCATTGTCCAAGCACTTCTTAAACTCTGTCAGGCTGTTGCTGTGACCACTTCCCCAGGAAGCCTGTTCCAGTGCCCAACCACCTTTTTGGGGGAAAAACCTTTTCCTGATATCCAACCTAATCCTCCCCTGACTCAGCTGTTTCCTTGAGTCCTGTCATCGGTCAGAAGAGTGAAGAGATTAGTACCTGCCTCTTCTCTTCCTCTTGTGAGGAAGGTATAACTGCAATGAGGTCTCCCCTCAGTCTCCTCCAGGCTGAATAGACCAAGTGCCCTCAGCTGCTCCTCACACAGCTTCCCCTGGAAGCTCGTCATCATCTTTGTTGCCTTCCTTTGGACACTCTCTAATAGCTTATTGTCGTTTTATATTGTGGCATCCAAAACTGCCCCCAGCACTCGAGGTGAGGCCGCCCCAGTGCAGAGCAGAGAGGGACAATCCCCTCCCTTGCTCGGCTGGCGATGCTGTGCCTGATGCACCCCAGGACACAGCTGGCCCTTCTGGCTGCCAGGGCACTGCTGGCTCATGCTCCAGTTGCCATTGACTAGGACCCCCAGGTCCCTTTGTGTGGGACTGCTTTCCAGCATCCCATTCCCCAGTCTGTCTGTACATCCAGGGCTGGCCCACTGCAGGTGCAGAGTCCAGCACTTGCCCTTGTTAAACTTGATACAGTTGGTGATTGCCCATCTCTCTCATCTGTCCAGGTCCCTCTGCAGGGTTTCCCTGCCTTCAAGAGAGTCAACAGCTCCTTCTACTTTAGTGTCCTAGACAAACTTACTTAGTATTCCTTTGAGTCCTGCATCCAGGTTGTTAATGAAAATGTTGAAGAGTACAGGGCTGAGGATGCAGCCCTGTGGAACCCTAGTAGGTGACTGGTCACCCGTCTATGTCACCCAAGTCACTACAATGCTTTGTGCCTGACCTGTGAGCCAGCAGCTCACCCATCACATCATGTGTTTATGCAGCTGTGTGCTGGACGTTTTGCCAGAAGTGAACTATAGTGTTCAGTTAGAGCCTAGAGAATTAGATGTTGGGAAACAAGTTATGAGATTTTTAGAAAGCTTAGAAGTTAGGAGTTAGGAATGTAACCAGTAAAGGCAGATAGTTTAGTAGAAGGATTAGAAATTGACCAAGATTGATTGTTTACATCTGGTAACACTCAGAGCCAACCAAAGTGGGACCAATACACATCTGGTAACATTTAAATGAAATTGATATACCTCGGATAACACTCAGAAGCAGCGCGGAGAGACCTATACGTTATGAATTTTAACACTGAAACTAATCTAAGCCAAGAATGAAGAGACCAGCAGATCAGGTAGTCCTAGCAACAAGGCGAAGGTGAAAAGTTTAAGGGGGAGGAAGACTTCCCCCTCCTTCATCTCTGGGTCCCCAGACTCATTTTATGACCCCCGACTCAATAAAAAAGGACTACGCAGCCGCAATGAGCATGCAAACTCATTATAATACTGAGCAGGGAATGGGCAGTGATAGGTAATAAAAATGTATAGTGTCTTAGAATATGCATGACTTTTGTGGATAAACAGAGAGCTAAGAGCTGCGGAGGGGGGTGCGCACCTTTGGGAGAGATCCTGCGTGTGCCCAGCGCTGAAATAACCATCCCCTTTTAACCAAACTGGTTGAAAGGTATTTTGTCCTTGCCTTTTGCACATCAGAAGGACACTGTAAGAGACATTATTGAAAGCTTTACTGAAGTCCAAAAAGATTCATGTATTGGCTTTCCTAGATCAACTAGGTGGGTTATCCTGTTGTAGAAGGAAATCAGGTGTGACAAGCTGACTTTCCTCTCATGAAGCTGTCCTGGCACTGACTGATGACTGTTGTCCTCCAAGTGTGTTTCAATATCTCCCAGAAAAATGTTTTCCATGATTTTACCAGACACTGAAGTGACACTGACAGGCCTCTACTTTCTAGGTCCTCCTTCTTGCCCTTCTTGAAAACCAGGACAACGTTCGCCAGCTTCCAGTCAGCTGGGACTTCTCTGGATTCCCAAGATCACTGAAAAACCATCAAGACACACTTTGCAATGACATCAGCAGCTCTTTGAGGATTATTGGATGAATCCCATCAGGATTTGTCAGAAGTCGACAGGTAGAAGGGGGAAATAGTCAATTGGAAATGGTGGAATGGGAATCTGCAACGAGAAGTGACTACTAGTCTTCATATGTCAGTCTGTGATTGACTGGCAATCTGAGATTTAGGCAATTTCCAATAAATAATCTCCTTTGTAACTACTAAGAATTTTGAGGCAAGAAAACTCCTGTGTGCTGATGCTGTTGAGACCTCTAAAATACATTTATAAAGAGAGGAAAATGAGAATTATAGGTGTTTATGTACTCTTTTCTTTGGGCGTATTTAGTTGATTCAGTCTGTCTTTCTATGATACCATAAATCAAACCTGCTTAATTAGATTTAAATGCTTTAGGTTAAGTAAGACATGTTGCTACAAGTCCAGAAGCAGAAACAGGAGAGCAAAGTTTTGCTGGCCTGCAGCTGAACTTTTGTCCTTTCAGTTCTTGGAATCTTCTGTTTGCTGAACTACGTTCTGGAGAGGTACAAAATAGCTGTGATCACAGTGGCTGGTATTGAAATACGTATGAGTTTAGAGTTTTGGTTCTGTTAAAGGGAGCTTTTAGCAATGAATAAGAATATTTTAGAGCTATTGTGAGTGCCTCAGTTACACTTGTTGCAGAGGAGATTTAGACCACTTAGAGAACCACTGGCACAAGTAGCTGGAAAGTGGTTTTATTGAAGTAAAATGATGTAAAAGCGAGGCTTAAAAAAGTGCCCTGGCAAGGTTTTACAATAATAGTAGTAATTCAAAAGTATTAATACATTATCTGAATGCCCTATAATACAAAGTTATGCACGATATCAGCCACCAAAGATCTGCAGTTGGGACAGGGTCTTTCAGCCTCAAGGAGTAACTTAGAGGTGACCCAACTCAAGGGGAGGTTACAGCCATGCAGCTGGCTGCTTAGCAGGGAGACATCAAAAAAAGGCCCCCTTGGGCTTTCATATTTGTGGAGTAAAGTGGTTGGCTTGTAGTCAAATTAAATGCCATGGAAAAGGTAGGCATAAAATTCCTTGCACCCACAACTTCATTTGTTCCTTACTAATTAGTCCTGGAAGAACTACCTGCTATTAATGTCTTATTCGCATGACTGGTGTTCTGGTTTCCCAGCTCTTATGCATCAAAGCCCTCTGTGTCACCCTGTTCCTTTGTGGCTTTTCAAAGAACAGGTTGGAACTAGAGATGTTCTTGACCTGGTCATGGCCTAGGCTTTTACTTCCTTGTGAGCCTGAGCCAAACTCAATAATTTGGTCAAGGAGTTGAGCTCATCCCTATGACTGCAGTCAATCCACTTCACTGACTCAAAAGAGTACAGTTACCTCTTGCCTCTGTCATCAGTGTCTGTTGTGTTGCACCTAAGTGGTGAAGGTAGAGTTATTTGATGAGTTGCTTATCTTAAGCATTATAATTAAAGCTTGCTATATACCATAGCACAAACAGGTACTGATTTAGGAGAAGGGTTGGAAGTGTTTGTGGCTCCTATTCCAGTCCCAGGTGCAATGTGTGCACAGCAAGGAATAGAGAGGGTGGCCTAACTGACGAGGACCNCTAGGTGGGTTATCCTGTTGTAGAAGGAAATCAGGTGTGACAAGCTGACTTTCCTCTCATGAAGCTGTCCTGGCACTGACTGATGACTGTTGTCCTCCAAGTGTGTTTCAATATCTCCCAGAAAAATGTTTTCCATGATTTTACCAGACACTGAAGTGACACTGACAGGCCTCTACTTTCTAGGTCCTCCTTCTTGCCCTTCTTGAAAACCAGGACAACGTTCGCCAGCTTCCAGTCAGCTGGGACTTCTCTGGATTCCCAAGATCACTGAAAAACCATCAAGACACACTTTGCAATGACATCAGCAGCTCTTTGAGGATTATTGGATGAATCCCATCAGGATTTGTCAGAAGTCGACAGGTAGAAGGGGGAAATAGTCAATTGGAAATGGTGGAATGGGAATCTGCAACGAGAAGTGACTACTAGTCTTCATATGTCAGTCTGTGATTGACTGGCAATCTGAGATTTAGGCAATTTCCAATAAATAATCTCCTTTGTAACTACTAAGAATTTTGAGGCAAGAAAACTCCTGTGTGCTGATGCTGTTGAGACCTCTAAAATACATTTATAAAGAGAGGAAAATGAGAATTATAGGTGTTTATGTACTCTTTTCTTTGGGCGTATTTAGTTGATTCAGTCTGTCTTTCTATGATACCATAAATCAAACCTGCTTAATTAGATTTAAATGCTTTAGGTTAAGTAAGACATGTTGCTACAAGTCCAGAAGCAGAAACAGGAGAGCAAAGTTTTGCTGGCCTGCAGCTGAACTTTTGTCCTTTCAGTTCTTGGAATCTTCTGTTTGCTGAACTACGTTCTGGAGAGGTACAAAATAGCTGTGATCACAGTGGCTGGTATTGAAATACGTATGAGTTTAGAGTTTTGGTTCTGTTAAAGGGAGCTTTTAGCAATGAATAAGAATATTTTAGAGCTATTGTGAGTGCCTCAGTTACACTTGTTGCAGAGGAGATTTAGACCACTTAGAGAACCACTGGCACAAGTAGCTGGAAAGTGGTTTTATTGAAGTAAAATGGTGTAAAAGCGAGGCTTAAAAAAGTGCCCTGGCAAGGTTTTACAATAATAGTAGTAATTCAAAAGTATTAATACATTATCTGAATGCCCTATAATACAAAGTTATGCACGATATCAGCCACCAAAGATCTGCAGTTGGGACAGGGTCTTTCAGCCTCAAGGAGTAACTTAGAGGTGACCCAACTCAAGGGGAGGTTACAGCCATGCAGCTGGCTGCTTAGCAGGGAGACATCAAAAAAAGGCCCCCTTGGGCTTTCATATTTGTGGAGTAAAGTGGTTGGCTTGTAGTCAAATTAAATGCCATGGAAAAGGTAGGCATAAAATTCCTTGCACCCACAACTTCATTTGTTCCTTACTAATTAGTCCTGGAAGAACTACCTGCTATTAATGTCTTATTCGCATGACTGGTGTTCTGGTTTCCCAGCTCTTATGCATCAAAGCCCTCTGTGTCACCCTGTTCCTTTGTGGCTTTTCAAAGAACAGGTTGGAACTAGAGATGTTCTTGACCTGGTCATGGCCTAGGCTTTTACTTCCTTGTGAGCCTGAGCCAAACTCAATAATTTGGTCAAGGAGTTGAGCTCATCCCTATGACTGCAGTCAATCCACTTCACTGACTCAAAAGAGTACAGTTACCTCTTGCCTCTGTCATCAGTGTCTGTTGTGTTGCACCTAAGTGGTGAAGGTAGAGTTATTTGATGAGTTGCTTATCTTAAGCATTATAATTAAAGCTTGCTATATACCATAGCACAAACAGGTACTGATTTAGGAGAAGGGTTGGAAGTGTTTGTGGCTCCTATTCCAGTCCCAGGTGCAATGTGTGCACAGCAAGGAATAGAGAGGGTGGCCTAACTGACGAGGACCTTATCATTGCAAAAGTTTAGAGCCTAGGAGACTTGATATTTGCATTTGGAGCGGGGAGTAGACTGGGTAAAGAAAACAGACTGCAAGGCACTTCCAGAAATACCTTTGGTACTGGCATACAAAAAGACTCCTTTAAAATAACCCAAACACTTTTACATTCTGGGCAGGACCCTGGCATTTACCATGGAGAGAAAAAGTTCCTGGTGTTCTTTGAGGGCTGAAATTTGGGATCATATCTTGTATAAGATTCCCATCTATATGTGCTAGGAAAGTCAGCAAATATACTGGTAATGAGAGACATCAGGAGTGGGAGAAATTTCAGCTAATACTGCTTGAGCTATCTTAGCATCAATGGTAGAACTATAGCTATAGCCTGGAGGTAACTGAGTAAAGGTGTAATTAATGCCATTCCAAGTACAAGCAAAGTGAGCTTGGTAGGCCTAGTGGGTGGGACACTGGAGGAATGTCTTTAATGTCCAAACCTTCTATGCATAGATAAGACTAAAGGTAAATGGCATTGATTGTTTTGGCAGCTTTTGAGACTGCAATATGAGGCAGAGAGAGGGCAAAATTTATGCCTAGGTAACTGTCACAGGCAGAGTGGAAGCGTCACACAAGGTTTATGAGGGTGACCCTCCTGTTGAGTCACAGGGTGCAGAAAGGATCCCGCTGCTTTCTAAACTCCTCCTCAGAGAGGAATCTGGGTGTAGCTGGATCTGGTTCCAGCCCCAGACTTAGTCAAAGGTTTATGTCTAAAGAATTATACAGGTGTAGTTGAATCTTTTTACAAGTTCATCCCACAGAATAAAGGAAGGCAGATCAATATGGAAAAATTACTTATTTTTATGGTGTTAATACTGATGATAATATTGATCATAGTACTGATTAGACTAAAGGACCTTAATCAGAATTAGTTACTACACAGTATAGATAGTTAACTGTAATTACAGTGACAATTTTACAGCTGGCAAAATATCTAAGTACAGATTGATGTTGTTCACTCATACCATGTCTGTGGGCATATCTCTTTAATTCAGCTTCGAGAGATAACCTTGGAGGTGTCCCCATTCAAAGGAGGAATCTCCACAGACAGTTCTAGAAGGGGGTATGTTAAGAGTGTTGGAAGCATAAAACAGTGAAGAAAATAGCAAAGCTCAATATGAGATGGGGCTCAGACATCAGAGCATCAGTGATCAGAGCAGATATGGAAAGCTGATGGAGGTTTTTGTTTCCATGGCATCAGGGAGGAATGTAAAGTGGGAAAGGAGCAGTGCAGTCTCAATACCAGGAAATGTTTTGTACAATTGCTACCACGTATACCTCCTACCAAGAAATACCGCATACAACACAACAACCACAAAGAACAGAAAATTTGGCCACCCACAGCACTTTGCACAATAATGGCTAATAAGGTATGAAAGGACCCTGAATTTGTGTTTAGCTGGGCGATGAGAATTTGAAATGAAAGTTGTAGGGACACATCTTCCTTGCCCTCTGCAGAAGGGGCACCTTTTGGTAAGACTTGTGTCCTCGGCTATGCTGAGTGTTTTGATGTGAGGAATTGAGCTTGTGATTGCCATTGTATTGTTAGGGCTATATTTAGCTGCTCTGCAGTTTATGCACCTACCGCTGGCAATCCAAATGAGCCGCGTATGTTGCATTTAATAAACCATAGTATTTGTGAAGCTGACTGGTTCTTTTGAATGCAACTGGACTTATAGTTAATAGACTGTTGGAGCACCCAGTGCCAGGCCTTTAGTTATGTTTTTGTGAAAAGTTCCTGCTGTTAAAAATTGGGACTGGGCTTTTATAATGATTGACTGTCAGTCAGATGTTCCTGGGCCAGCTGTTTCAGCTCAGTAGCCTTTAGCTCAGTAGTGTCAGGTAAATTACCAGTGCTATCACTTCTTGGTTGTTTTATCAGGAACTTTGTTACATCCTCACCTGTGCCAGTTTCTGCCAAGAAACATTGTTCTTCACCTCCTCAGAATGTTTAACCTTAGGCTTGTTGGAGCAGGCTGGTCTCAGCGTTGTTCTACACCAAGTGCAGCATGATCCCCCTTCTCCATCCATCACTGATAACTTTTACAATCAGGGTATTGTTCGAGCTGCTTTACCCCCATGGAGGCAGAGCGTCCTGCTCCAGTAGCCCTGGTCAGATGCCAGGAGCCATTGGACTTGTGAGCTCACTGGCTGAGGCTGTTAAAAGGGGAAGTGGGTGCAAGTGAATACTCACTGTTTTTTTCAGTTCTTTGAGAAGAGACATGATGAATTTCGGGGCTTGCAGGATCACAGGGTGTTAACAGCATGGGTCACTGGAGGTAGGGGAGGTGCTTCTTGGAGTCCCCAAAGTAGGGGGAGTTTGATTCAGAAGTACCAGGAAAATCGTAGCTTCCCTGGAGCATCATGAAAGGTCTGGTCTATGAGTGATTCTGCTTGTGGAAGTAAAATAGCTAATGTCTTGTAGGCCTTTGTAGACCTTTCTGGTTAGAAATATCTGCAGCATTGCCTAATGGCCTTCCTGAGTAAGAGTGGCCAAATTATTGGAGTGAAATACTTGTAGAAGGATGTACTGTCTGGAGTTTCTCTGAAGTAATCTGTATGTTACCTTTCTTTGTGGTAACTTACTGCATCTTGCTTATCTGACATGTACTTGTAGTCCTGTGGAAAACAAGGCATGTAACCCAGAGGTATATAAATATAAACTCTGTCACTGCCCCTGCTGGGCAAGGTTCAACTCAGCAGAGGCTGTTACTTGGCTGCTCTTTGTGGTGCATAGCTCTGCAGCTACATGCAGTGATAAACTGCTGCTGTGCAGACCTGACTAGAATTGAGTTAGAACCTCTCAAAAACTGCAGATCCTCAGGCTGGCTGGCTCTTAGGGAAGTTATGCTTGACTGACCTTGGGAAGGGCTGAAGGGGCTCCTGTAACCTGTGGACTACTGCAGAGGGTGAGAGAAGTGGTCCCCTCCATTGTGATCAATTGAAGGCAGAATTTTGACTGCCCATGAGGACACACAGATGATGATACTGTTAAAGGTGGCATCTACCTCCAAATGGGAAGCCTCTGTAAGGTGTGGAGGCCAATGGGCCCATAGCACAAGGGACTAAGAGGGTCCATTGGTGGGACCGTCCCTAGGGATAGAAATCCTCCCTAGGTTAGGGAGACAGGAAAGGCCTCACCCAGGATGCTCAGTTATGTTATGTTAATGTACCCCAGTTCTGTTTCCCTGGTTGGCCCGTTGGCCTCCCTGCCCCTTTCTACCCTATATGTCCCCAATCCAGAAAGTTCCCCCTTCCCTGCTCTCCCATTGGCCCTTGTTCCTCACCACTCCCTCAGTATTCCCTCATTGGCTCCAATACCCTAGCCTGCCTTTGTACCACCCCTGTGCCCTCAGACCATTGGTCCCTGGTGCTCTCTCCGCCCCTACGTACCCCATATATAAACTTGAACTCTGTGGTGTTCTTGGTTCATTGTGTATGGGCCTGTTCGTGTGGCTGCAATAAACTTCTTGTGTGGAACTCCATACGAAGACCCTTCCTGCTCTCTTTGCCGTCAGCTTACATATCTCAGCTATCCGGTATGTGTGCGTGTGGGTGTTGAGTGCTGGCACTGCTGAGCGGCTTCCCCACGGAGATGCTTCTGGAAGGTCGCGGCACTTCACCATCTACCCCCGCTGCGACAGTAAGGTGTGCCCTGCATGGCACCTGAGAAGGATTATCAGGTTCTGTCTGGGATGCTAACTGTATGTCTGATAAGTCTGGGTAACCAAGAGCTGGGGGGGTTTCCAGTTGATGAAGTGGTGGGAGGGGCTCTAGGCTCCTTGCTAAGGCTCTGGTGGGAAAAGGTGCAGCATAGGGGCTTGTTGGCAAAAGCCAGTAAAACAAGTGTTGGGACTCTGTGGGCTGACTGGTTGGAATACCCGGGGCTAGAGAGGTTGTCAAGATTCCTTGGGTCAGGACCCTTTAGCACAGTCTTAGTGGGTTTTTAACTACCTTGACACAAGGGGTTTGGTGGTAATTATGGCTGCGTCCTGACAGAGTAGGCAGGATGACAGAATGAGCGTAGCAGAAACTGACTTTACAAATAGCTGGGGCCGTGTGGTGCTGGGCACTGTGCCTGCTGATGTTAATGGGCTCCGAGTGGGCCAGGACTCTTTAACTAGTGGGTGCTGCTGGGCCTCAGATGGATGACAAACTTGTAGGACTTCATCTGGCTCACAGGGGCTACATCTATAGAATGATTGATAACCAGCCTACCTGTGCTTAATCCCAAATTTGTGGACTGACCCAGGAAATAGTCAGGGGACCTTGGTCATCTTAAGGCCTTTATCTTTGAGCATATGCTAGCGATACCTGAAATATAGCCTGTGTTTTCCAGTGGAGTTTGTAGTTGGATTCCAGACCCTACAGGAGGGCCCAGGCTTCTGATTCTGAAATTCAGGGCGTATCTGCCTATCATGGGGCGTATATGCAATTCAGGTTAAATAACACACAGTAATGTATTTGTGAGAGTGATCACCTGATTTGGCTGGGGTTTATGCCTGTGCAAAAGCACACAGAGACACAGTCATGATGCCTCCATTGACATCATACTCAGTTTAATAGTTGAGTCTGACTCATAAACCCAGTTGGGCTTCAGGGAGGGAGGAGTTTGACGTATGATTGTCTGACATCAAATTGGACCAAGTATTTCTATCCTGGTTGTCTTGATTAATTTTTGTTTCAGAAACTCATTTTCAGGCAGCTTCCAGCCATCTGTCAAGCTTTTCCTGGGCAGATACTGCTATTGCAGGGACCCTGTGGCCCTCTGGTTTCTCCACAGTCACCTCAAGGCTTCTAACACAGACAGTGGCAAGAGTCATAGAGTTGTGTCTGTTCTAGGCTAAGTGTCCTGCTGGTCTTCAGACACTTCTTGTTTGTAGGGAGATAACTTGGGCTTCAGCTGCATTCAGATAGTGGTCAGCATTTCTAAGACCATGAGCAAACACAAATAGGCAGGGTAGCTTTCCCTTCACGCTTTTATTTTTCTGACCTTTTCTATTCAAAGGAGGAACCAGGTAGTTCCCTCCAGAAGAGCAGCTGGTACCCACAGGCAGGGCAAGGCCCCAAAACAGTCAGTTCAGGCACCTGCTGCAAGGCTCAGGCCAGTTGTGATGCCAGGTACTGCATCCCTTTGTTGACGCTGGAGTGGAGGGACTTGATGCAGCCTGGGAGAGTTAGATTTGGAATATAGTAACAAACATGAGACCAACAGCTTTAGGGATAAACAGTTTATCTCAAAAGAGCAGATGACTCGTGGGGATAGTCTTGTGTAGTTACTCTTACAGAAATTCCGCTAACACACGACTCAAATCATGGCTTACAAGAATTTCAAGGTCCATCTATTACAATCTCCAACCCTGGTCCTTTTGGGCCAGGTTATAGGGTTTAACATTGCAATGAACCCCTCTGCTTGTTCCCAGCCTGGCTGCAACAAGAGGTTCCCAATATTTTTTTGGTCTTGATGGTGACAATGATTGGATTTCACTCTTGGTGAAGTTGTGTGCTGCATGGAGTCAAAGTTCCTCCTCTAGCAAGGATTTTACACTTACTAGTGTATCTTAGTCCTGTTTGCCTCTCTCACAGTTATGTTCCCAGAAAATGTAAATGTCTTATGCTTCCTCAGCATTTGTTTAATTTAAGGATGTGATTGTTTTATCCCAAATCATTTTTCAGGAAGCACCCAGTGTAACGTTAGCAGCCTGAAAGCTTCACTTTGGATACAAAAGCCTGTTTTCTGCTCTAAGATTCCTGGATCACTGTAAGTATTGCCTTAACACTGCTGTTGATGTGTTTTATGAATGTCATATGCAACTTTGTTTTCCTGTTTTTTTTTGGTTTTTTGGGTTTTTTTTTTGGTTGTTGTTATTGGTGTCTTATGAGAGCAGAGAAGGTAAAAGAGTGAAGAAAGATAGAGCTGTCTTTGAATCTTGAAAATAACACCCAGAAAATTGTAACACTGGGTCTTTTACTTTTTATGATATGGGTGATAGATATGAGTGATACTTCTGATTCTCAAATTTTAAATCAGAAGAGTCTTAAAATCTAAAAGAGCCCATGGAGGAAAGTCAGGAGCTCTGGGTGATCTGGGAGAAATGGCACGAAACATTTTGCTGAGAAACTAACACGCTGCACAAAGTGAGCTATTTGTTCTGTCTTAGCTGGGTTTGACCATACTGAGAGGAGCTTGTCGAGATGCAGACAAGCATTCATTCTTGTAGGTTGGCATGGGGGTTTTTGTGCTTTTTGTGTGCTTTTGAAGGCCGAAATAGTGTTTGGCTTTAAAGGCATTGTGTGTAACAACTTTACTGAGCAACATGGTCACCCAGTTGGGTTTGTTGGTAATCCGTGTGCATTCTGGAACATAACACATGAAGACTTAGAGACGTGTGACTTCGTCACCTCCTAAAGGTGTAAATACTGCAGTAGCAGAAGTGTTACTGTCATCTCTATGCTTCATGCCTTCTCCCAGCTGAGTAAGTTAATGCTATCAACAAAATTATGGGTGCCTTACTTGCAGCTCACTAGAGGCACAGTCATATTTCTCAAAATTAAACTAGTGGGCCACATTTTTATGAGAGATTTTTACTAAACATGAATTATTTTTTCATTTCTTTTGTTGTATTTGAAGGTATAATTGAAATTGAGTCTTATTGTCTGAAAACCCCAGCCTGTATTTTATTCTGTAATTGTTTCTTATGTTCAGCTCTTAAGTATTGTTTATTGGGTCGTGTTACATACATACCTTGGGGGGGTTTTTCCATTTTTTTGGATGAAGAAGGTAAATACAGCTATCTATTGTTAAATTAAAAAGGTTGAGTGATAATAGCATTAGCAGAATAATGTGAAGATTTTGTTAGTCATTAGATAGTTAATAGAATTGTTAGTTGCTTCTCTTTTTATACTTTAACTGTTCTGGGAAACAATTTGTGCAACTTGACATTGACAGCATTCATGTCCACCGGTTGTACTAATGGGATTGCTCTCCTACCTGGCAATTTCAGTTCAACAGTTCTGTTCATTAGTAAATCACTTCTTAGTAAGTGAAACAGGTCTTGATCAAAAGGTTGTAATTTTTGTCAAACTTTTTTTTAGCATTTTGGTTTTGCGTGAAGAAAAAGAAAACAAGAAAAGATGGACTGGAATGTAAGGCCAGTCCAGAATGCTGATGCAAATACAAACGTGCAAAGCAAAGGAGCATGTTTCACTCAGTTACTTCCTAATGGACATGCCTTTCCTCAGACAAATGCCAGCTCCTCTAAAAATGCATGCACTTATGCTGAAAGTAACCAAATTTTGTATGTGCCAACTATCAATGCTCCCTTCCCTGCTGTAAATGCTGAAGGATTCAAAGCTTCTGATCAAACCTCACCCGGAGCATCTGTAACTGGTAATAATTTTTTTATGTCAAAATACTCAGTTAAACAACATTCACAGATGTATATGAATGTTGCTCCGAAACCTCCCATTCAGAATCCACCTCAGGCACAGATAACTCAGACTTCTTGGCCAGTCTCTAATCCCTACAGTTATCACTGTAGAAATTTACCTCCCCTGTCCTCTCAAGTGAATGCAGGGAATAATGTAAGGAACATACTTGGGGAGCCTCAGTATGTCGCTACCAACGTTTACACTGTGCAGCCAGAAATGGTGCAGCATAATTCTGTGAGACTTGCAACACTACATCAAGGTGGAATTCATCCCCAGAATAATTCTCTTCCTCTTGGTACTTCCGGGCAACATGTCCAACCCCAAATACTTAATTCCAATACTCAGTGTAAAGTTTTGTACTCAGTGAATCAAAATACTGGAACAAATGGACAGCTGCCACAATTTCAGCCGAATCAGCTGGGATCAGAAGCTCCTAGAGGATGTTCTGCACCATCTTTGTTGCCTGCCAACTGTGTTTCAAGACCTGCAGCACAATCTTCAATGGGTGTACCACAGGAAGTGCAAAATGTACCTAATGGATACAACATTAGCCAGCAGAGGTGCCCACTGGATCCAAAAAATGCTCCTGGGTTTAACAGTATCCAGCAACAATGTCAAAAGCAGCAATCTGGAGAAGTCAGTCAATCAATCAGGAATGTCTGTAATCCAAGTGGAAGTGTGACAGCAAATCAGTCTTTTAATGAAAGTCCTGTGCCCTCTCCTGGCATTCCCAAAGAACTACTTAATGTTATGAAAGAAATAGAAGCTCTTTCTTCAAAGCCACTGAATGATCCTGCTTCAGTTCCAGAGAGCCAAACTAGTGGTTTGATGAATGGGCCTGTTAATGCTCAGATTTCTTCATCAGCAGCAGCACATGGAGTAGCAATTACACAGGAGAGACTGGCTTGGGAAGCTGAAAAGCTGAAACATCTTAAAAGAAGGGTTGTCCTGCTTGAAAAGGTTCATAATTATAAAAAAAAAATCTATCATGTCAAAAAAAATGTTCTTCCTCCNAGTGTCCTCCTGCTAATAGTCTTCCGTGTGTGCCCAATCAAAATGTACCACCTTCCCCATCTGAAGCAGTGAGGACAGAGAGGCCCATGCTCAAGATTTCACGTGAAGAAAGAAAGGACAAAAATCTAGCCAGTGCTGATAACAGAAGATTGGACG
>WEIT01031009.1:2929-35825 GCA_013389985.1 Dryoscopus gambensis
GGACTTCTCTAGTTGCCTTTCAATCTGATTTTCTCTGATGATTCTTCGGATTATTCTACCTCCGTCCTCTGTATCACACCCTGTCTCTTGCAACTTTTCCTCAGTTCTAGGAGCGCATTACCCGCTTTCCCCTGGGTGTGCTGTAAGCCCACCCATCACCCACATACTCCACCTCCTCAGTTTCTGATTGGCAGTTCCTCGGTTTGTCTCTTGCAGACCCACAGGCAGTTTCATTGGTTTTCTGATCACACACACATTCTTTTCACTCATATTATAGGTGCAGCTTGTGGAGGGTATTGTCAAGGTCCTTTGTCCTCATCTTCTTGAGGCTGCTGTCTCAGGATTTCACTGCAAATTAACTACAGATCTCTGTTTGTTTTCCTCAGTGCTATGGTAAGAATGATTCTCTTGTGCTAATGGCAGAACTGTTGCAGGCAGAAGAATCTGCAGTGTTTACTCAACAGCAGCGCTAGCAAATTGCTGTTATTCTGGACAGTTTTACATTCCTTTAATGCCATTGTTTCTTTTCCTTCCAGAATCTCAAATGTTTTTTATTTTGCTTTCAAGAACTTCTTCGACCTTCTTTTGACTTTTTTTTTTCTGTCATTGTAACGGTGGCATCAGAAAAGTCAGATGCCCTCCCTTCCTTGCAGTTTAAATGGATACACCTTCTTCCCCTATGCCTGCCTATGCACACTCACTAATAGGTATTCAGAGACAGGTGGTTATATATACAACAATCTAATGACTTGCTCAGCACATCAGGGCATTTTTAAATGATTCAGATGGATATAAGTGGCTTGTTTTTTGTTAAATCTCTGTTTACTAACAGATCAGACCTCAGTCTTTAGCTGTATTAATCATTAAAAAATGTTCTCTTTGTAGTCATCCACAGAAGTGACCCTACAGCAAAGAGGAAAGCTAGTTGGCATGGTAAACCAGTGCATTAATTCTGAGTCCTTAGAATGTTTTGCAGTTCAAGACTTCTTTCTAATTTGCTGAAATTCTGATGCATATTTGGGAATCCTTCCTATACATCACAAATCTGCTGTCCATCTGCAGATATTGTGCAGACATCCTTTTCCATCCTCCTGGTCTTCTGCACTATTAATACCATGAGGATATCTCAGACTGGAATGAGAAAGACTAATGTATCCAGGCATCACAGGCCACTCACAGTCCAGCATACATACAGATCCTCTAAAAATAGGATACCGTCCTGTATTTCAAAGGCTGAACCGTGAAATCCCCGAACAACCAGGGGTGTATGGGTACTCTTGACATTAGCTACTTTGGAGTGCTTAGTTTTGTAGTTTAACACTATCAGAGTATTTCTTTGTCTTATATGATTAGATCTAATGTAGATAAGACTCTTGAGGTGTTTCTATTATGAGATGCTGTGGTTATTTAAAACCTTTAAATCTTTTTGTGAAGTGGTGGTTTATATATTTGTAGCAGGTGCATCATTTTCAATCTTGGCAATTGAGTATGGAGCCCTTGTCAGAGTCATGAGGCTGCATTTCAAAAACTGCAGATAGCTGAGAGATAGGAAATGAAAGACTTTGATTATTGAATGGTTTTTCTGCAAGCATTTCCATTTGGACCATCTATATTTGAAAGCCACTTTAGTCAAACAGGTAATCCAAGAATATCCTGGAAAAATCAGATGGGCACTGAAAAGCCCAAAGTACAGGGCAGAAAAGTTACAGGAATAGAAGTACTCTCTATGTCCTTGTCGTAGTCTCCTTAAATGGTAAATGTTTTTACATCTGCATGAATGGATTTTAATTAAATGTATTCATAAATAGAACACTGAGATGACACATCTTGTTGCAAATACAATCTGTCAGCAAACAGCATCTGGAAGAGATGGTGCTCTGTCAGCTAAAGCGAGAAGGGAAGCCTGAGCCCACTCCCCTGTGAGACGAGTGTTACCTCTGTTCTCTGAATATGATCCTCGTGGACCCTTATTTCTGAGAGTTACAATGCAGGATCGAATCTCTGATCATAGGGCCACGCTAACTGTTTCCAGTAACAAATTTATGATACCCACTCCATGTCAAAAACTACTCCACAAGACCGCCCATGTATAAGCATTCAGCAGCAGCAGCAGAGGTAGGAAGCCTATTCTTCCTTCATTGCCCACTAGAAATATCTTCATGGCAAATAAAAGAAGATGCAGATTTATGCCAACAAAAAAACCAGTGTGGGCATCTGCTGTGGGCGTACTTGCATTTTAACATCATGGGCACCTGTTACAGCATAGGATAATTTTGAATAATAAATTTGAACAAATGAAAGGGTGGCACAAAAGAAGGACGGGCTGTGTGCCAGTACCATCACTGTCTGCCATACTGTGCACACACAGCCACCTGCCATGTATGATGGGGTTGTTTTAAGCTGTGCCAAAAGCAACTTGTTTTCAATATTTTTTTTACATTCTTTCATGCAATAATTTTTTTTTTTTTTTACTGACTGCTTTAAATATCTCCAAAATGTAGAGCCAACCACTGAAGGTCATTAATTCTGAAGCACAAATACTTCAGTGTGATTTTTCCCCAGTTTACATATCTGAGACAAAGTCAGTTCACGTATCAGTGGCGGTAGGTACTCCCCTTGGTGCCTGGTGTGATCAAAAGTGCACATTATCACAACAAGACTTGCACACTGAGGTATCTGAGCCCTACTGCCCTGCAATAATAGCACACCACATACACAAGTATGGGAGAAGGGAAGAAAAGCATAAACATGGATCTAGCTAGAATCTGTCAGGATTTTGTCACAGATACTAAGAAACTACTAGTGACACAAGGGTTTCAGAGTTTACTTTGGTAATAAAAACAACTGCAGCTTTTGGTAGGTGTATTTAATTAACACAAGGTGACATAAGCAATAGGTATACATTTTCCAGGAGACGTCTACTTGCTAGGCACACCAACTGTTTCATGTTATCCTAAATCTGAGAGGAAGTTTTCTAGACTCAGTGTTGCATTCCTCGCATTCATTAAGACAAAACAAGGCCCTTTTGATGTCGGACTACTTTTCAGCAGTTCCTTTCTTCCCAAGACAGTGAGTTTACTTATTATCAGTGCTCACCTCTTCTTAAAAACAGCTGCTCTCTCCTAAACCCTTTCAGACTTTACTCACCTGCCCAGCTTTTTGAATGCCTTTCTTAACAAAACAAAGCAATAATAAAAATTAATTTTTGTAAACTCAAAGACACCATACATCCAGACCTGGAAAAGATTGCTAAATGTTCTTGAAAGCATACACAGATTAATAAAAGCCAAAGCCAAACACATAGAGTAGGGATGGGAGATCCCATTCTGTTGTCAGTGTTGGGAGAGATAAAACATAACCCCTAGAACTGTGATGTTTTTTAATGAACAGCAGTTCTTCACACTTATAATGCTTGATCCTTACTCCTTTCTTAGTCTTTTGTCATCCATCCGGAGTGCTAATTACTTGTAACAGTACCTTGTTTCTTAAATAATTTTAGCTACTCTGTCTCAGAACATATTTTTAAACAAAAAGAAGCAGAAAAAACCAAAACAGGGAACACTGAACACTAGAAACACATGAGAGTGGTTATGTGTGGTTATATTGTGTCCATCCTTGAAGTCAAGCACAGTGCAATTAAATGCTTGAGTAAAATGCAGGAGTATGTGTTGTAACTTTGATATGCATCACTGCTTGGGCCCCGCATTGCAGAGCTACTGACCACGTGAAAATGCTGAACTTGGCTACAAATCCAGTATTTACGAAAACTCAGCTATAGAATGTGTATTCTTATTCCTAGATATCTAGGCATATCCTTGGGGAAATGGTATTGTTTTATATCCTTTGTTCATCTGGTCAGCTGCCAGTTAAGCTTCTGGTTCCTATTAACGATTGCTAAGTGGCATATGTGATGTTTCTCATGGAAAAGACTGCAGCGAATACAGCCTGAACAGAGTGGTTCCTTTCCACAAATTTTACCTTCCGCCAGAAGCCACAGATTTGCAATCATATATTTTGGTTGTCCTTCATTAAAGGCACAAAAAAGATGTAGCGGAACAGAACTTGCTTTGGGCATTAACAGAAGGGTACAGCAAAGACAAGCTGTGGGGTTTGAAGGGGTTCAGTCCAATGTAGGCATCAGCATAATCAGAGGCACATCAGTTTCTTAAGGTATACAAAACTACACAACTTCCATGAAGAGAGTTGAGAGAGTTGTCATTATCCCTTATAGAGATGGAGAACACCTGCACAGTTGAACCTTAGCTGGATTCCACCCTACCCTAAGCATATGTCCAAACTAAGTTCATCTTAAAATCAGGCAACTGTCCTTTTATACTTAGTGCAAGCTGTGCGGGAAACATGCTCAACTGCTTTAAATGCACAACAGACCAGACAAGGCAGCTTTGAATACCTCCAGAGAGCAATTTAGAGAGCCTAAATTAGGAGTTTGCATCTCTCAGCTTCTCAGTGTACACAGAGACTCAAAGGGCCACTTGTCCCTTCACAGCTGAGCAGGCAGCCAGCTTGAGCCGATCAATAGCCAACACTTAGCACAGGCTCTCAGCTCTGCTCTTACCGTCTGAAACACAGCAGTGCTGCTGCCTGTCTTCCTGCATGGCAGCCTACTCTCCAGGGACCCCTGCCAAGCAAGAGCAAGCCCTGAATCTGGGCTGACCACAGCCTGGAAGGGTTTCTGCTCAAGCTCCCTGGTCCAGGGAGGGTGCCCATGCATCAGAAGAGGAAGGATTGATGGTGGGAACACTCCTCCATCTCCCTGCTCAGTCCAGACTACTATAAAGCTGGAGAACATAAGATTTGGACTGGGAGAATGGTAGCTTGAGAAAATCTGATTTTTACCTAGAGGATTATGCTCTTATTAGAAGATGGCAAAGTCATGCAACGTCTTTGAGTTATTTCTACTTTTGTCATACAGGCATCAGATGCATAAACATCTGATGGGTGGGTAGGACTGACTGGCAGGCATATGCATCAAGAACCCTTTCGCATCCACTTGTTTCTGCCTGATAGTTTGATAATATTCCTCAACATGAAACATGACTACATTTGGTGTATATTTACAGTATCTGGGACTCTTTGTCTAAATAAGTTCTTTCTTTGTGTCTGCTGTGGTACAGCAAGGCCAGTAAGGGTAAACATCTGAAGACAATAGAAACCTTAGCTTTACAATCAACAGTAGATTAGGTAAAGGCCCTCTCTTTCAGGACTGTAAATTTTACTATATCAGCAGCTATTATGAAACTAGCTATTATAAAACTCTAAACCACACTTTTCATATTCTGAACATTGTGGTTCTACTACTGAAGCAATTATCCCAATAAATGGGCACATAAAGGAAACCAATATGTTGTTCCTTTTTTCCCATCTTTGGCATTGTGTTCTTCCTTTACCACAGAGCAGAAGGCAATTCAGCTCTTTCAGAGGCTATATTGGCTTTGTTTTCTTTTTTACACATTGTATTGGCACAGAAAAACTCAAGTTTTAGCAGAAGATGCTCTCTGTTTAACTTGTAGCTGTAAAGTTTCTCTGGAAATATTTCCTGACTGCAATAGAGCATTTGACTTGGCTTTTTAGAAGCTTCACTGAAGAGGGAATTGAAAAGAATTCTACTTTGATAATGCCAATGGTTACTTTCTTACGATTACTGCCATTAAAAAGAGAGGAAAAAAATCCAGCTGTGATTATCACAGATGAGCATAGATGGATAACCAGCCATTGCTAAAAACCAAAGATGCAAAATAGAAATTTCTGGGCAAATCTCCAGCATCAAGTGAAAAAGGAATCTGGTTGCTTTTCACAGCAAAATCAGTATATTTTCATTTTGAGGGATTATATGCACATCTATCTATCAATTGATAGATAGATGTTTGAAAGTCTACAGAATGGCAAAAACATACCAGACAGACTGACTGACTTACCTAAGGATATAAAAATGCATCTATAACTTTAATAACTATTTTATTATTATAATAAGAGTGGAGAATTTCATTTATCCTTGTAGTTCTTTATTGATATTAGTTTACATAATTAATGGCAAACCTGTGAACTTTGGTGTATTTGAAATTTTTGGAGTTAGATTTCTCCCTTCTTGTACCATTAACTTAGTGTTACTGACTCCTCAAAAAAGGCAGAAAAGTTACTCATTCACAGGACTTAATAATATCGTATCATGTCTTTTATTACTTCACTACCAGGTAATCTCAGCCAAAACTAACAGTGGTATATACTACATTTTCTTTTTTGGAGCTCAAGTTTTTGGAAACATGGAAGACTCAAGTCCTGTCTTCTAACCCTAATTGTTCTATAAAATATCTTGCCATAATATGGATTATATGAATTAATTGTAAAGAGCATCTTAGGTTTTGTTTAAACACCTACAGACGGATGTACAGATTAAAGAAGAAGGGGGCATGGTGATACTTCAATAAAAGTCAAAATTCCAGCAGCATTTCTGACAATGATAGACTAGCTGATTTTGTGTTGTTGTCTGAGCACTGGATATACCCACCAGGAGAACTGTTTTTTCCTCCTAGTTATTTAGCTGTGGAAGACAGGAAACATATTTTTTGTATACATGGAAGATTAACTGAAGCTGCTTCCTGGATGGAAGCTTCTCAATTTCTCTGATGTCTCTTAGTTACTGGCAACTTGTCCATTTTCCATTTTAGAACAATTTCATGTCTTCCCACTCACAGCAAAGAACTGATCTCAATTTGACACAGATTATTAAAGATGTCATGTGTTCGCTTTCCGGGTTTTTCCCTGGCCGAGCTCACAAGCCAGAGGCAGCGCGGCGGTGTCTCCAAAGCGTCCTCGCCGCTCAGCCAGCAGCAGAGGAAACGCAGGGGAGAATCACGGAGCCGGGTGAGAAAAAGATGCGCTTTTTTCCTCTTCAGGCGGCTCGGCCAGGTAGCCTGATTTTAAGGCAAAAGCGTTCCCCAAGAACAAAGGAGGCGGAAAGGACTCAGTCCAAGAAGCTCTTTATCCGAAGAAATCAGGAATTAGACTCCCCTGAGATGGGCGGGGAGCTCGTTTTTCAAGGGGGGTGGTAACATAAGGGGAACCAATGATGGACAGGGAGAGGGGAGGACACAACTGGGATACAATCCAATGAGGGGGTTTGGGAGGCGGAGTTGTAACACAGAACCAATGCAGAACCGAACTTAACAGAACTTTCCAGACCAAGGGGGAGAACAATCTTCAGGGTCCCACCCAGGGGGCTGTGGCTTATACCCTTGTGCCGCCCACAGAACCCCCCACAGACCCACTGTCTGAGGCGGGGAAATCCACCCACTGTCTGGCCAGGTTTTGGCTGTCAGTGCGGGGCTGCAGCCTAAGAATAGGCTGAGCCACCCCTACAGTCATGGATGAAACCCTGACTTTATTGAAGTCAGCAGACATTTTGCCAGTGATTTAAGCAGAGTCAGGATATTACCTGGCTGTCTATAATGCCTAGAGCTTTACAGTAAAACTAAAGTTGTTCATTTCTCCCACCAGAGATAAAGCTGCTGCCCCACTCAACAGTACAGGTCTTCGAACTGTAGCTTTTGAGATAAAGCCTCCCATGACAGGAGAGAGATGTACAGGTTTTTAAGGGCCCTCAAACAGCACACCATTAGTTTGTGGAACTTAACCTTATGAAGCTTTACTGAACTTAAGGAAACCACTGAAAAATTAAAGAGTTAGTTAAACATAATAATTTTAGTTAAATAAAAAAGTTTGGAAGATAGTAAGCTTTCAGGTTGTGGATTACAAAGAATATTGTCAAGTGTTATTTGATCACAGTATAATGCCATGATTATGATATGGTTCCCATTATTATTACTAAAAATGTATTTTTTATTTCTACCCTGATAAAAACATAAGGTGATACAAAAGCTCTTGGCCTGTAGGGGAAATCTAGAGGCAGCTGGAAAATGGTTAACTAAAGCAACAAAAGAAATAACTCCTAAGACAGCTGGGACCTCATCACAGTCTACAACTTCTTCATGAGGGGAAGAGAAGGGGCAGACACTGATCTCTTCTCTGTGGTGCCCAGTGACAGGACTTGAGGCAATGGCCTGAAGTTGTGTCAGGGAGGTTTAGGTTGGATATTAGAAAAAAATGCTTCATGCAGAGGGTGTTTGGGCACTGGAACAGGCTCCCAGGGAAGTGGTCACAGCACCAGCTTGACAGAGTTTAAGAAGCGTATGGAGAATGCTCTCACATGGTGTGACTCTTGGGGATGGTGCTGTGCTGAGCTAGGAACTGTATGGGAATGCCTTAGCCTGACTATAAGCCCCAGCCCATGGGGTGGCACCCTGAATACTGTTCTTCCCCTTAGCCTGGANGAAGATCTCCAGCATGAACCCCAGGACAAAACTTGCTGAGACCCATGACCAGGTAACTTTCAAGACTGAATATAAGTCAGCATTTTGCTCTATCTTGTTAACACCAGTGAACATGACTCAGGGTTCCTATTATGCTCAACATCATATAGGCAGATAACAGAGTGCTAATGTCATCTTTCAGTGTCAGGATGAAAGCCTGCTTGGAATGGTCACAGGACACATTAATCAGTACTTGAACGGCTGTTCATCCCAGCTAACATCTTACACGTTCCATGGCCATAGTGACTGTGGTGTGTCTCAGAAGCTGCTGTTGCACATGAACAGATAAATCACCCCATTCACTCCATCTGTGCAGGCAGACAGATGTGGCTGTGCCATATGTTCAAAGACTCTGACTGGATTTTATTGTGCATGTCATATAACCAGCCTGTGCACATACAGGAGACCTCTCTGGGATAATGGAGACCTCTCCAGAAGTATTGCTCCCATGTCCTCAAAAGTAGTATTCAGAATGTAGTCTTGACAGCTATTCAGAGAATTTGAAGCTCTCTGGGTTAGAAAGCTGAATTTTAAAAAAGAAATGGAATTTAACAGAAAAATAAATCTTTGTCCAACTCCTTATGCAGTTTTATCACGATACAATAGGCAGAGGGAAGATTGTAGCTTGAATACATCAGTGATGTTAGTCTACAAAATAGCAATAAAAAAGATACCCAACACTTTTATTTGCATTTATCCAACGTGTGCTAGAGGCATTCTAAATAACCAGCTTTGTCTGAAATGACGTGAGCAGAGACAGTACTGATCCATCCCAAACCTGTAGGGTCTTTCCTCCTGTTGCACCTGAAGTGCCAGCAGGATCTGCCTGTAATTGCTCTATGAAGTCTGTCTCACAATCAGTGACACCCTACACCAAATTGTACATCTCTGTCACACTGCAAACAAAGTCACTCTATTGAAAGCTGTTCCCTTTCTTTAGGTACTGCAGGATCTTAGTTCATGTGGCAAGGGATAACTTCATTTTATGAAGGTATTTGCTAAAAGCCACCATTGTAAGACAATGTATTAAAAAAAAATCTAGTGTTTTCAAGGCACAGTGAAGAACTAAGAAAGTCCCTGCTTTTGCTGCATTAATCCAATTCAATTAAGATAAGAACAGAATTTCCATGGAGTAAACAGCATTCAAGTATTTCTCAGTTGCTCCCAAACTATGGAATGATGGTTGCTGTTCTTTTCAGTGAAGAGGCAGAGTTTCAGCACACTTGCTGCTCTGACCAATAATGAACATAGCATTCACTCTAACACACTGCCAAGCAGGTTCCAGGAAAGCCTACAGGAAGAGGAAAAAAAAGAAAGAAAATGGCCCCAAATCTTACTAGCGATTTATGCTGGTTTAAATAGATTTATCTTGTTGCGATACCTTGAATTTAGCTCAGGGTCTGTCACAAGCACAAAGACAATGGAAAATATCACTATTAGTCTTAGGGGAGAATGATGAAGGTACATCAGCTGGTGGCAGACCAAACATGTGAATGATTCTGGATGAACAATTTATCTTTCTGCCACTTAACCCTCCTAGCTTGCAAATATATAGCTGTAGTATCTATCCTGAATGCTACTCCATTATGAAAGCAGGATGAAGTTTGCTTTGAGAAACTACTGTATTTTGACACCAATATGTATATATATCAAAAGATTGTAGTTTATTTTTCCTCTCCAGAAAGGAGAATGGGGAGCACATTTCATTGCTTACTGCTTTTGGCATAGTGCCTTTCTGAGGAGAATTCTTCAGATTAAGTTTTAAATTATAATTGTTAAATATTCAGTTTGTAAAAGAGATTAGAAAAGAAAAATAAGCAATAAAACTAGCAGTCCACTGACTTAAAAGGCAAATTTAATTTCTCTGTAACTGCAAAAGAATATATTCTGAGTTTTCTTTCATTCACTGCCTCTACACATAACCTCAGCTAGAGCAAACTAGTGGTAAAAAATATTTTTGGTACATATATATCCCCCTGTCACCCCAAAGCTCTCTCTTTCAGCAATATCTAGGCCAGCAGTTCAATAAACACAGCAGGACACAAATATCTCTAGGTGGCAAAGAAAAGAAATTTCTCCCAGAGACGGAAAAGAGTTCTTGGCTACATCAGCTCCAGGTTATATGTATGTTAAAAGGATTGTCACTTGTTGCAAAAGAGATTGAATCAAGTGGATAATACTCAAGGGGCTGTCAGATACAGCCCCAAAGGTGTAAGTAACAGCATATGCTGAGTTGCTGAAACTTCCAAAACTAAATGATGCTTCAGTTGCAAAAAGCATGTGAAATTTATGCACTTTTTTTTATTCTTTTGTAACCTGAGGGTTCTGAAGTCTTTTGCCAAGGACTGGTGGGGTTGGGTATTTTTCTCACCCACTCAGTATTTAACAGAAGTCTTTGCAAAAAGAGAGGACACCCGTTCATGGAAGAGTTTGGAGGTCTTTAGTGTAGACTGTGACAACGTTTGCTTAAAAAGTTCTTCACATATATTCAATAGCAGATTTCACAAGCCTCTTCAAACATCTACAGCCATAAGACCTTGAAAACTCCTGCACTTTATGTGCGTGGCCACACCCTGACATAGGCCAGCGAACTTCCCTGCACTCCACTGCTCACAGGAAAACTCATCAACCAGAGCAGTAGTTTGCAAACCAAGCTGTGCAGCTAGTGTAAAAACATGTCCATCACTCTTTAACCCTTCCCAACAGAGAGCAATGCTCTAGGGAGTCAAGGACTTGTTAGGCTTCCCAATGTCCTGTTTCAAAAGATGTATGCAGGAAAGGGATGCCTTGACATTTGAAAGCGATCTTAAAAATAGCTTTATATCTCATAAGATGAGATTTCTAAAAATAGCTTTATTTCGTAATATGTTCTAATATCTCTTAATGTGAAAGCAAATAAAAGTGCTTATATGCTAAACACAAGGCAGAAAACATGTTTGCAAAATACAAAGCCACAAATGTGCAGAAATGAAAGTAAATGAGCTTTTATTTTTAATAGTTCTCCCATACCTGAGTAAGGAATTTAGCAAGTTATCTAATGTTGATGGGTTTTTACCAAAACAGCCCTTCTTACTGTGCTGCAAAATGCTCAAACTTCATACCAAAGCTCATTAATATATTATATAATATATTTAAATAAAAAGTGCATCAGCTGTCATACTATACAGGCATGTGCACACGTGTGTGTGTGTACTTACACATGTATCTTGTGCATATGTCCTGCTATTTAGATTGAGAGCAGGTAAAACAGTGAACCAACTACTTTACAACAATCTTCAGGGTGAGCTGTTCCTGGCTTTGAGGGACAAGGGGGCAACGACATGGTTTTCCTCCATTCTCCTCCCTTTCCCTCCATTTTGGTTTATTCTGTTCATATACAGACCCTGCTCAATATCAATATCTTCAGAGAAATCCACCACACATCTCACTTCATCAAGAAGGCTATCTCTTGCCATCTGCCTCTCATCTGCAGGAAGTAGCTGATAGTTCCATTCCCAGAAGGAAGGAGAAAGCCCTAGGATTAATTACTCTCCAGCTAAGTGCAGAAAACAGATTTTCCATTACCCATTTATCATATAACAATATTCCAAAAAGACGAACATCTTGCATTTTAAATGGAAAGCCAGGGACTTTGTTCTAAGAAGCCAGAATCTCATTTCAGATGAACCAGAGCAGAGAGAATAGGGAAGAACTGTAAGAAGGAAGATGGAAATAGAGAAAGGTAACTGCATTATATCTCAGCTGAGTTAAGGTACCATATGGTGGGACAGAAATGAGAGCTTGACTCATGTTTTGCTCAAATGGATCTCATTACTGTTTGTAAAAGTCACAGCAGAATTGAGTCTTGTGGGTATTTGGCGGTGTGGTGTCAGTGGACTGATGCCATGTTTTTTCCACAGGGTCCCTCGTGGAGATGCTTTGGCGGCGCTCTGCCAGCACCCACGCGTGCACACGATCTCACGCCTGCAGGTGGTCGCGAGCAGCCACTCACACACACACAGAGTCTATGTGTGAACCGGAGACGAAGAGGCAAGAGGGCTTCTCTGCGTGCAGTTCCGAGGCGTTTATTAGAACCAAGAGAACCAACGCACTCTAAGGGGAACAGAGGCAAAGAACACAGAACAAAATCCCGCACATGTTTTTATCCCAGAGGGTCCCGGGGCAGGCAGAGCATCAGAAGCCAGTGGTCTGAGGGCTAGGAGGTAGAGGTAAGGTTGAGTGACATAACAGGGGCCAGTGGGAGAAGGGAGGGGAGGGAGGAGAGGACCAGGGGCCAGCGGGGTCTCGATGAAGGGAGAACTTTCTAGCACAGTGGTGTGGGGAGAGACTACTTCGTAGTAACACGGGGGGTGTAATGTGGACTTAGTCACTGCAACATGGGTAAGCTAAAGCCGGTGTCCTCTTTTCATTAAAAGCAGTAGGAATCTTCCTGCTGATCTGCATGGATTTGGGCTGCCACCTCAGCAGCCCAGCTCTGCCTCATTGTTTCTGTCAGGTTGAAGCCTGGCAGGCAGAGGTTAACCAAGGAGGTGATAATCCAGCTCACTCCTAGCTCAGCAACTCCCCAGGCTGTGACCTACTGCAGCTGCAGTGCGGGGCTGCAGCCCATCCCAGCATCTCTGCTATGAGGAGATAACTCTGGCAGAGAAATGTCATGAAGAGGTGGGCAAAGCAGCTTCCTCAGCTGCAACAGCTCAACTGCCACCAAAAACACCTCAGTGGGGATCGAGAGAGGCCAGGAAGATGCAGCCCCATGTGTCCCAGCAGTACTGGAGTGGCATGAGAGGAAGGGGAGGCAGCAGTTAGTGAAGCAGACAAATGAGCATCATTAGGGAGCAGCAGAAAAAAAGGAAGCCAGATGAAAGGGATGCGGGAAACAGCCACATAAATCTTCACCCCCTTTGTGTATCATATTAATTTGCATGGTTTTTATTTTTGCGAGGAGTTTTTTTTTTCTGAGGAGTAATCTGTCAGTTTTCATTAGCCCCTGGACCAGCAAACCTCAGACAGCAGTGATGACCTCCAGTTCTCCTCCCCAAAAGATGCCATTTCCACTCCAGGTTTTACACAGCATGTTTTCCTGTTTGCAATGTTTGATAGTGCAGATTGGCTGCACTTGATGCAAAATAAGGGACTTGAGCCTCAAACAGTGTATCTGTGACTCCACTGACTTCACTGATTTATACCAGCTCAGCATCAGGCATTTAATTTTATTGCACTGAAAACTAATGGCAAAAATTTTACTGTGCCCATTAAAATCCTCTGTTTAAGACCTAAAGTGCAACAATTAAATGTCATTAAAAATATCCACTAAAATTATTAATACCTTTAGTTCTGTGCAGTGTGAAAATATCTCTTGCTGTTCCCTCTTCTTTCATCTCATTTTAAAGACACTGATTTATTAGTTTACAGCTCAAGTAAATTGAGAAATTCTTATGCTCAGATTTCTTACATGTGACTTTGGAGTCTCATTTCTCAAATGTATTGCACTGTTATTTTGACATTTATGCCAGATTTAATTAGCAATCAGTTTCCCAGTAGTTTGACTACTGCAGCATTATTTTGTTTGTGTTTCCCTCTTTTATGTTTAGTTCAACACAGACTGAACTACAACTTTGAACTTTGTTTTGGTACATGTAAGGCAGTGTGACAGCTTGACTTTATTTTCAATGAAAACCAATTAATCCACACCAGTCAGAAAATCAGCAGATTAACAAAGTTCTTATGAATGATAAGCACTCCCCTCAATAAAGCCTGCCTTGTTCCTCAATTCCTTTAATTTTTTGGTTTTTTGTTTATAGAAATCTATAAACCCACTCATAAAATATTTCCAGATGATCATATAAACATAAAGGAAAAAGGGCTTCAGTGACCTTACAATAATGTGATTTCAAAGAAATACTCCAAGCAATGAAATTGCAAATGTGTATGGGATTAATTGCTGATGTCTTTAGCAATACCTTTAAAATGTAAGTCATAACTGTATTCCATTCTCTTTCTCTATTCCTGTATTTCCAAAGCATAGTATTTTCAGGGAGAATTGTTGGTGCTAGCACTATATATCTTTCTGACTAGTCTTTATTAAATATTCCTTTCTTGAAGCACTAAAGGTATCATTCTACCCCCACTTACAGGCCATTCAGCTCTGCTTTTTGTGTAATTGATGCAAATGAAGCATGTAATAGTGTTTTGTCAAATGCATGAAAAACAGCTTTAGGACTTCCTAGTTATCAGAGAAATGAGAATGCAGAGAATTTGGGAAGTTAAAGAAGGCTAAGAACACATTAGGTGATTTCATTCTTCCACTCATGAAAATGCCTTCCAATTGCTTTTCTACCTCCAAACCTGAACGGGTCCTGAACTTGGGGAAGAATAACCCCAGGTTACCAGTACCAGATGGGGAGCAACCTGCTGGAAAGCAGCTCTGCAGAGAGGGATCTGGAGGTTCTGTTGGACAACAAACTGTCAGTGCAACAGCAGTGTGTCCTTTAGCCAAGATGGCCAATGGAATCCTGGGGTGTGTTAGAAAGAGCATTGTCAGACATCAAGGGAGGTGATCCTGCCCCTTTACTCAGCCCTGGTGAGGCCACACTTGGAGTAGTGTGTTCAATCCTGGGCTTCTCAGGACAAGAGAAATGGAGCCTCTGGAGTGGGTCCAGCAGAGAGTAACAAAGATAATTAAGGGAAGAGAGCGTGTCTCTTAAGAGGAAAGGCTGAGGGAGCTGGGCCTGTTCAGCCTCTAGAAGAGACAGCTGAGAGGTGACCTCATCAAGTGTCTATAAATATCTGAAGGGGGGGTGGAGGAGGCTCTTCTCAGTAGTGCTGAGCAATAGGACAATGGGCAGAAATGAGGCAATGAGGCAATGGGCAGAAACTGATGCACAGAAAGTTCCACTTGAGTATGATGAAGAACTTCTCTACTGTGTGGGTGACTGAACACTGGAACAGGTTGCCCAGAGAGGCTGTGGAGTATCCCTCACTGGAGATATTCAAGAAGTGTGTGAACACAGTCTCGCACGATGTGGTCTGGGATGACCTTGCTTGAGCATGTGGTCCCTTCCAACCTGACCCATGTTGTGTGATATGCTAACCTTAACTTTTCACAGATAAAATACCTTTACTTTCTTCATGCAGCAACAGACCAAGGAGATTAGCAGTGATATGAACGGTATGCAGAATAAGTCATGCACGTTTGCTGATCGTCATGGGCAAAACATAAAGCACTTCTGGATGTTAGGCACTTAGTAAATCGTCACTATATTAACTAAAATAGTATCCCCAAACACAGAGACTTTATATTCTATCCATTTTTTTGCCCCTCAGTGCATTTAAAAAAGAGACAGCTGCTAACGCAAAAGGTTGAAACTCATAATTCATAATATTTCAGAAGTTCAATACAGGTTGGGTCATAAACACTGAAAAAATCTCAGAGTGCAGGGAAGACAGAGCAGAGCCAAAGAAATAGCATCTGAGATGATAAAAAGGTTAAAAGGCTCACTACTTGGAATATCTGGCTTCCTTACAAGCAGAACGAACAAAATCAAGCTCTCAGGTCCTGGAAATAGAAGACAGCCCTCCTGAGAATTTTATATTAAGAACATATTTTCCTCCATTTCATTTCATGGGAGACTTGCTTTACAGTGACAGTAATTCATCTTTCTCAAAGATGATGCAATTTTGAAAGGCAAATGAAACTTACTTTTTGACCAATCCATTTCTCTGCTCCTCAGGAGGTCCTCCAGAAAACCAGTGGATTTTTCTGTATAGCAAAAGGTGATAAATCAGCTGATAAACAGCTGCATGATAAAAATGGTTTCCTTCACTCAACATGGAAGCTGAGGTTGTAGAAACATGAAAGTTGTTTTAATATGGCAGTGTTCAGATTAACAGTCAGACCCAGGATGCTCAAGGCATTTTCCATCTGCTGCATACCAAAAAAATGGGCAGAGTGATAGTTTGGGAGCTGAACTCTGGGGTGCTGAGGGATGATCCAAGACGGCACGCACTGAAGGCTGTCAGATGTGGAGTGGTATTACAGGGTCTTAATTCATCTGATCTAGAAGCTGAATTATGAGGTACAGTGTATAATAAATACCAAAATTAACATGGACCATCTTGATAGATTCTTTCTGGCCACTTACAGACCTCTGTGCAGCATAAGTTCACTAAAAATGCTTACAGATAAACCATATTAATTTCTACAGAAGAGAGGGCATGTAGGGCTCTTTCTTCCTTGTGACTGATGATTCCTCCTTCCAAATATCTGGCTAATTTTGACGATAATCAAGTAGGCAGGTAGCCAACTACCCATCTGCATGTACAACTACATGTAAAGTACATGGATGTACACTTTTATATCCCATCAAAGTTGCTGCATATGTGTTTGGGGTTCTGAATGGATCAAGATCTAGTGTGCGGATTTCGGTTAAAGGTTTAAAATAAAGGTAAAGCTTAAGCCTTCAAAACACAATTTACTGCTCTATAGGGACTGAAAAGGAATGACTGTGTTCCTAAAACTCTCATTTTAGCTATTTTTGGAAGAATACACTTACATACTGTCCAACAGATGTCAAGAAATCATCTTTGTCTATGCCTGATATCCATTCAACAACTTCATGCACTAATACATACATATATATATATATTTCCATGCTGTATTCTGAGCTATAGAGGCATCAGATCACCTCTTTCTTAGCCAAAAAGTTGCATTTCTGGATACAGAAGCATCTGTTTACTCTGTGAGATCGACTCATCCCTAGAATTTCTGTGCCCATATGTGAGTAGAAAGGGGAAGCTGACACACATTATCTCACCACTAGACTTCACCATGTCCGCAAAAAAAAAAAAAAAGAAAAAGAAAAAGAAATACAGTTATTTGGGTGTTTTAGAACACTCCATTCAAGTCCTACTGCAAACTTAGGGAAGAAAAAAAAAGACGAAGGAAGGTACAAGATGTTGCATAAATGGTCTTGACTGCCTTAGGATCTACTCCAGTCTCTTTTACAGACTGGAGGACAACTTCTCCATAGCATATAAGAAGGATACCCTTGCTTAGGTTATGCTATCAACATTAGAAGGAACAGGCTGTTCAAAAACATGGGAGCTCTTTTATTCTTGAATCTCTGTAGCAAGGTTCTTGGTCCAATATGGCTGTACCATGTAGCCTCCAAATCAAGTGACATGCTGCAAACTTGTATTTCTTGTCCTTTAATTGCTAAATAACTTTAAATACCAGCCATGCACGTGCCTGGTTTTACATTGAAGAATGGATTAGGGAAATGTATTGACTTGCTTTCCACTAAAGTGAAAATACTGTCCCTGAAATCTATAGATAACAATGAGCAAAGAGTCAGGCAATGATGCTTAACAAACCCACTTCAAGTGCATTTATCTGTAAATACCTTATCCCAACAAAGTATACTGCCTACATAGATGCATCACAGTGCTTCAGTTTTTGAAACTCAAAGGTAGATGAGCTACCCTCCTTAGGGACCATTTTGCAAAATTATATGCACTAGGTGCAATCAAGTCCAACTCAGTCAAAAACCAAAAGCATTTTCTAAATTACTACCTTTGAGTCTCAGGGATAAATTGCCTCCATTAGCAAGGATTAGGTGTTCTGAGACTACAGAGAAATCACTTCCCTATTTCTTCAACTCAGTGGAGCTTTGACTCCATCACAGGATGTGCTGGACATGTGAAAAACCCACGAAAAGCCCATGAAAAGCAGACCCATCCAGAGCAGCACCTCTCAAACTAAATTATTATAAGGCCCCACACCTTGTCCACACTATCATGGCCTTGGAGAGATATTGGGAAAATCAATACAGAGGTGGCTAACCCTTCGGAATGTTTTTTTTTTCAGTGCAAATCCAAATGCTTCTGCTGGCTGATACAGTCACCTCCAGAGGGACCAAGGCCACCAGTGCATCCCAGCAGCAACTGGACAGAGTCTTTTCCACAGGATGTCACAGGACTGCCTGTTCACTCTCTAAAAAGCTGTGTTTCTTCAAAAATTCTCAGACACAAGAAGTGATCCCAGCCCCATCCTTCATCCGAATGAGTGCACTTCCAGGTGCCTGCAAGGAGGATTACCTAACCACATCACAAAGAGTCTGGCACCCAGCTCATCCTGGGGAAACTGTACAGCAGGGCAGTAGCCTTCCTTATCCTGCTCCCTCCTTTCCAAGGGGAGAGCAGAGACTCACAGATGGCTGCCATGAGCTGCACATCTCCTTTCCTTTTTCATTTTCCAGCCATCAGGCCTGCAAGGCTCAGCAAGCATTGAGCCTTGAGGGGGGTGCCAGGCAACCCCCTTGGCTGCCACATGGCTGTGGCAGCATCATCTTTCTTCCCTTCCCCAGGAGCTGGTGGAGACTTGCGCAGCAGCCACACCTGAAAAGGCAAGAGAGGCAGCATTGCCAGGGCCAGGAAAACACGACCACACAGGTAGAGATAAGGTTAAGAAAAGTGAGGGGCTTGGACCCTGTATGTAGCACAAGTGTTGCCATAGTCTGCTGCTTGGCTCTGCCCCAGCTCTTTGCAGAACTGGGGGCTGGTGAAGGGACTGTCCCTGATGGTAACACACCACAAGCTCATGTTTTCTCACATTGCCCATACAACTTGGACTGCATTTCCTCTTCAGCTTTTCTTGTTAGCTCAATCCCAGATTCCCTTTTCTTCTTGGGATCCTGTTTGTGATGCTGCAATGAAGACAGTGTCCTCAAGAAGTGGGATATACTGTTTTCTTTCAAGATGACTTTAGCACTGAGAAGACTCTTTGGATTATGTCCATTTTGCCAGGAAGCAAAGTGCAGAGAGAATGGAAATAAGCAGCAGCTCCTGAAAAGGATTAAAGCCAGGATGGGCAACTGTCAGGGCACTTGTCTGAGTTGCAGGAGGAAATGCCTGTCTTGGCAGGGGGCCAACCAAGAAAGGCAGAGCTCACTGCTTTTGAGGGTGATGCCATTTGCCAGGCTTCTACTGAAAGCTGAAAACACAACAGCATCCAGTGTGCAGTCTGTCATGGAGTCTTTGTATCTCCTGAGGGAACAGAGTATGACTCCTCACAGATGTTCCATTTCTTCTGCAGTGGAGGAAAAAAATGTAGTTCCACCCTGTCCCATGCCCTGAGGCTTTTAGACGACTGTATCTTCTAAGGACCTGGAACAGTTTTCCTTTAGTTTACTAGTGATGGTTAGTCTATGACGACATGAATCATTTGATTTGCATAATGCAACACCATCTCTTGCCACGGATAAAATTTGATCATATCATATTTGGTGTCACATGATGGTTGTTCTTATTCATTGCCCTACAGATCTTAAAACCATCCTTCCCCATAAGTAAGGAGGATGTAAGAACATCTCATCCTTACTTGCTTTCCAAGCACTCCCCATAGAAGAGTGTGTCTGTGTCTTAGGTCTCAAGCAGAAAAATATAATGGAGAGATAGTAAGGCTCCTGTCAGTGTACCCTGGGATCTTTGAAGAGAAAAGTACAAATGTGTCCTGCTCTTTGAAGGCATTTGAGTGAGACAAATCCATAGGAACCAGTGCTGCTCAGGTGTACTGTATAGATGGATACTTACTGACTCCAAGGCATGAACTGGCCTGGAAACCAGGGTGCAGAAAATAGCCAGAAGCCAGCCCTTCACCCAAACTCCATTCTCTTACAGGCTTCCAAGCGATGATATTATGGTCTGAGCTAGCCAGAGTTTGCTATGCTGGCTCTTGCCGGATCACAGTCTGAGTGACACTGACCAGGCTGGGGCACAGCAAGAGGCAGAAGAGCCTTGGTGGAGACATGGGCCAAAAGTATAGCCCGTTCTGTTTCACAAACTTTAAAATTTTGGGGTCACTATACACAATTCTTGTGTATGTTCCATCACCTGCTCAAAAGTCTTGTGACAGCTGGTACATACACACTGTCCTAAAGCACAGAACAGAGGCATTCAATTTAATATGCTGCTCAAGTGACTGAAAAAACAGCATCTTACAAAATAGCTTATTCAGGAACAAACTATGCATGTGTCACTGCTCTCTGCAATAAATATAGGAGTTTTATAGTGCGTTTGTTAAAAAACTTGACTTTGGGGTTTTTTTTTAATACCATTTAACTAAAATTTTATGTTCGTGATTCTTCTTGAAATACACTATGCAAATGAAAAAGAAATATGGGAGAAATTACATCGCTAGCAGGAAAAAAAAAATAAATAAAATGTGCTGGAAGTAAAACAGGTGGTTGGCACCTGGTGGTCCTTTATAGCCCTGGGTAACAGTTAAAACTGTTCCTACACTTGGAGAAGGAAAAAATGGAAGTGAAACCTGTCTGTATTACTGTTACACTTGTGCTGTTTTAGGGTTCTTGACATTGTAGCGTCTGGGATTTCTAGCTGTACCTAAAGTGAAGGTCAGTCCTAATTCCTCAGCTGTCCACATCCCCAACACTGCTCCTTTCCCAGAGCCCGAAGGATGTTGTGCATGTAGATCAGACTGCCAGCACCACCCATGCCTGGGAATCAGGACCTCTGAGCACTGCAGTACACTCACCGACTCCCAAGCAGAGCCGGAGCACAACAGCAGCCTCTGCTGCAGTTGTCTTGCAGTCACCTTCTCGGAGTGCTGACAAGAGGAAAGCAGTGTGGTCGCTCCTTGTCTCTGCACACCCTCCCTGCTTCTGAAACACTCCTAGTGTGGATCCATGCAAGGCACTGCATTATGTACTGCTGCCTGAGCAAGGGGACACGCCCCGCACAGAGGCTCCCTGGGAGATGTGTTTGTGACCTCTCCAAAGAATTTTGCTGCAGTAATGTCTCCAGTGGTCAAGATCTCTGTAACACTTCCTGGCAACAGAGTCTCAGATGTCGTAGTTGTCAGTCATCTACAATTCTTCTTTCCCACAAAGCTATTGAATGTGACAGTAAATACTCACCTTCAGCTAAGCCCATTCTGAAAAATTACTTGAAGGCAAATTGTTGAAAAACAGACAGGCTGTTGCAAATGGCAACAGTGAGACTAGTGCCTGTGCTGATTTGCCTAAGGTTTGGATACAAGGTCACATAGTAGGAGAAATGAGGAAAAAAATCAGCATATGCCATATAACAGCATAATTTTAATAACAAGATTGCTAACTTTCACCTCTTATTCCCAAAGATTCATTCAGCCAATCTCAAACCTGACCTCCTCCCTCCATAGGTTGTCCTCAGCTTGCACTGGTACTTGATGATGTGTATACCACACAGGAAGATAACTTCTTTGGTCACCTCCCAGGGAAATACTACACTGAGTAAAGCAAGGGAAGGATAGGAGCCAGCACTGCTTTTCTTACCAACTGCAATACACCTGCAAAGAAGTTGTGTCCACTCCCATAAGCCTCCTGCAGCAAAGAGGTGAGAGAGGTCCAGATTAAGGAGTGATTCAGTGAGATTTTATGTGGAGCTCTTATGCCAGAAGCATGACTTTCCACCCCCGGAAAGCTCTGAAGGATGAGGCACTTCTGCCAAAAAGCACGACGACAGGGAGGATATTGAGACCACTGGTGCAGAAGTAGCTCTTCTCATGTGTTGTACGCATAGTGAGTGCAAATCCAGTATATTTTGCAATGTATCCACTCCTTCAAAAGTCCACAAGCAAGAAAAGCATTTGAAATTTGTGACCTTTGCCATTGAGTGCTGTTTTTTCACCAAACAAATTGTCACTACATGGATTACATGTCAGATTTTGGAAGGTCATTTGCAGGATTCCATTTCAGGAGCATCCACCACTTATGGACTGAGCACTCAGCACTGAGTCAAATTATTTTCATGTTACCACAGAACAATGAACCCCCCTGTGGCCACCCCTCTGCAGGTAAGACTGCAAATATTATCAGCAAGTGCTATAATATTTATCATGTTTGTAGTAGCATTCCGATGACACTCAAGAAAGATTTTATCAAGTCTGTGCCATATGCTTTTAGCAGCTTATCATAGCCACTAGCCTAAAAGCATCCTCAAACAGAAGTGACAAAAATGTTGCTATTTCTATAGTTCATGTACTTAAGTGCAACAACTGCATAAATGACTTACAGCCATTTCAATACTATAGCAATCGATTGATTTACCTCATCTTTAGAACACCATACCTGAACTTCTCCCTCTTAGATCTCCAAGTGTCCTTGAAACACGACTGTCTGTCTGCTATTTCTTGACATGAACTTTCTATATGCAATAGAATTTCCATACTCACAGAAAAGTTCCCACCAGAGTGCTTTTTAAGTGAAGCACTTGGAAGCAAGTATCTGTAAGATGTTAGCAAAGCATCAAAATTTAAAAAATGAATTGCTTCTTTAATCTGTTTCAAAAGGACTAATCCTACTTCAGGGCCCAGCTATTTTATGTTGCATACTTGAAAATTCTAAAGGTTCAGGAATGGACAGAGTAGGCCAGAAACACCATGAAAGCCATTTCATTTGCAGTAAAAATGCTTAGGAAATCCATGAATTTGGGGGTTAATAATGTCAAAGAGCATTGCACATGATCTCACCTGCTCTCTTATTTCATTCTCTGTTTAAGAAAGAAAAATACCCACTGCAATTCCAGACTCTTTCCTCTCCCAATAAAGGACGGGATTGTCTAGAATTTGTTTTATTTTTCCATTTCAAAAGAATATTCATATGAATAATTCACATTAGTGACTAGAAAAACTAAGTAACTACAGATACATAAATTCATAATAACTTCTCTCCAGAGTATTTGAAAGTGCTCTGAGTCTCAGCATTGTGTTCAAATAAGCAGCTCTTAATTAATAGTTTTAATTGATTATTAGTATTTAACTACATGTGTTCGCAGGGAAAACATTCTGTATGAATAATTGTATGCTACACTCAGAAAAACCAGACATTTGTTTCCACTGCACAGTTTATTCAGTTTCAAATTAGAAAAAAATTACGATGTATTTGACAATTTACATGCATAAACTCAAAACATTTCAGCTCAAAAAATTGATTTCTTCCAGTCATGTATTAAGGCTTTCAGGAATTTCACCTAGGCAGACAAATATCTGGATTTAAAAAAAAAAAGAATCAAAATAGACAGACAAGTTACAACTTAGATTTACTTCTGTTAACAAATATGACCACAGTGAGTCCTGGTAGTAGACAGTTGCATTTCTTATCTTTTCAGTGTGTATAGCTGATAGGAGTCAAAGTGACTGGGGAAGAGTTATCTTCAGCAAAAGTTTTCTTCAACAGTTTCTTGATTTGGAGTGCTGAATAAGCCATTGTAATGTTATGTCTGCCAGGAGAGATGAAACAAAATGAAAAACTCAACAGCCTGTTTGCAGACTGTAGAAGCATAACAGAACACCAGCAGGTTAATACAAATACAAAGCCCCCAACCAAACAAAACCCAGAAACCACAGGTTCTCATTCACACGTAAGTAAAGTTCAGAACTTAAACCTCCAGGTGGCCCTTTTCTAGGTTTTTTTTTTATGTTTTCAAATCATGTGCATTTTGTATTCTTGAAATATGATGACTGACATCAAGTTCTCTAAGCCATAGATAAGGAAGAGTTGAAAAAGCAAAGATTTAAGATGACTATAAAATGAACTGTAAAATCCAGGCTAGAATGAAATGCTGGGTGAGAACAAAGACAAATACACAAACAGAAGGAATGAGAAGGCCAAACATCAGACAATACATTAAGAAGCTATTTAGGTAGGTTGTAGGAGTCCAAGGTCTCTGAAAGACATGCAACATTGGACTAAAATTTGATAGCTGAAATTGGCACCCCTCCTGATGCAATCTAATGCATTGAGCTGAAAACTGCAGCAGTTCACAAACTGATTCATGAGCAGATTAGATGTTTGTGCCTCAAGGCAGTAACATCTGTCAGGAAAGCAGGAAGGATGTCAGAGGGCAGCAGCAGCTCTAGCCCTCAAATTGAAATTTGTTGCCATATTTGTCCTAAGTTCAAGACAGCACTCCATGAATATCCTTGCAGACCAGCTTAGGCACTGAGACTGCAGACAAAAGCAACCCACAGCACTTACAGCAAAGCTAATAACTATATAATATTCTTCCACAGTCTTTCAGGACACAGTAACTGGCAGCCTTACAACTACACCTCCTGATAAGACCAGTTAGCTAGGCTACAGTTTGCAATGAAAAACCAGTATCATCTCATTCAACTGCACTGACATCAATCAAAAATGCAGAGGAAGAAGACAGCTCTCAGTCTTCTCCTTAACAGACTAGTAGTTTCATCAATTTAATAAGCTAAATATATTTGCATAACAGTCTTTCATTATAAATGGTACTTTCCAGTCCTTTGGTCTCCCTAGCTTCTCACTCAACCTCTTTCTCAAGGTCTTCCTCAAAATATGGCACATGGTGCTCCAACAATGCCCACACAGTCCCAAACACACATGATATACGCAGTGTGCTCCTATTTTTTATTTTGTTTTTGGCAAATATTCAAGAACCTGGCTAGTCTTTCTAGACACCATATTACACTGGAAGATACTAGACCAAGTCTCAGTTAGGACTTGAGTCTTTTTCATCACTACTCCCAGAACTTCCACAAGTAAGTGATCTACACTGTTCTGCATTAATGATCATTCTTTTATGCAAATTTTAGCATGCTTTTTGTGGCATGCTTTTCACCTCCAGGACATCATATAAATGGACCAGGATCAATATTTTCTCCAGGATTCTTTCAGAATTTAAGCTGTTTTTACTTATTTCCAGTCACAATCCCACTTTTGAGAATCTCCACTGCAGCCTTGCCAATTTGACAAGGACCAAGCACAGCATTTTGAAAACCTTGATCACATTCACTGCCCTTAAACTACTGAGATTATGCTGTGTTGTCTTCCACACAGTCCTTATCTCCTGAAGTCTGATCTTCCTCAGTCTAAAAGCACCTTCTATGCATTTCCCTCACTCAGAGGTAACAGTTGCACCCCAAGTTGCAGCAAACCTGGGTCTGGTCTCCTTCAAACTAACATCCCCAAATCATGTACACCATTCCAGGAGAAGCCCTCACTGGCTTACAACATCTGTGCACACAGCTGAAATCTGCCCCAGCTCACTGAAGTCCAGGTGCCACAGTAGCTTCCTCACCATCTCCACTACCTGGTCCTCTCTGTGTAGGATGGAAATTTCCCCAGCTGCTGAGAGAAACTGGCTTTCTTCCCATTCCCACTCTCAGTTCCTCACTCAGCTGAGCCCTACAGAGCTGCCCAGATCTCCTATCAAGTCTGGCTTCCTCAAGTAGCAGCTATAAATATCTAGCCAGGCTGTATCCCTCCCATCCAGCACTTGTTTTAGTAGCATGCAGAGAAGGGTGGCACAGAGGTAGCATGCCCCCAGGCAACTGCTCCTGCTGCTGGCTCAGCCTGTGCTTCATCCCTTCCTCCTCCCCTGTGGAGGGAAGGGAATGGGAGAACACGACCGAGGAAAGGGACAGGAAAGTAGAAGATAAGAAAGAGAGGAAAAGGCAAAAAGCAAAGGCAAACGGGACAAGTTCATGGGGATAGTTCTTCACTGACTGCAGGATACACTCACTGCATTTCCAGTTGGAAAAAAGCACCAGTCCCTCAGTTCAAGGAACAGCCACATGCACATAAAACCTGCTTACCAAATAAAATGGTGTATGGAGTAAATCACCAAAATTTTTTTTTGATCACCTAATAACTGGAAGGCCTTCATATGCAGCTACTGTGTTTTCAAAAGTAACACAGGTTTCTTGTAAAGGATTCAATTACTCCAGGCTTAAAAATTTGCTTTCCCAAGGCCCCTGTCAAATTAACTTCTCATGGAACTAAACATTTATACAAGTTATTTTTAAATTACACATAATTCTATGTTGAAACAAATATGGCTGCATACAATATTTGCAAAATATCTTTTAATGTAAATTGTGATTTTCAATAGTATAGTGGAGGTAGATGTTCAAACCTGATCTGATCCAAAGTACAAAGCATACATTGATGACACCAGAAGCTTACCTATGTTATCCTTCTCTTTACAGGAAATAGAATAGCAACAGATTTCTCTGTCTTGAATAGCTGAAAGGTTTCTACAGAAACAAAAATGATAAGTACAGTTATAACTTCTCAAACACTGAATACAGAAATTTCCAATAAACTATATGTTTTCTGCTTTTTATTCAGTAGATTCAATTCTAGTCTCAGATGTTAAAATCTTAAAATATGCCACTGCACACAGAAAACCAGACATTTCTTAAGCTATAAGGATTAAAAGGTTATAAAGTCATTTCACAAAAATTTGGATTTCTCATTAGGTCAGTGTAATAGCAAGAAATAAAACCACAGAAATCCATAAGCTAAAAATAACACTTTGTGGTTGCAACCAAGTATTACCCATGTCTTATCATTCACCTTTTATTCTTTTCACTTAGAATCCTGAGTTTTTATTTCCAATAAATCATAATAAAATAAAACTACTCACGTGATCACACCATTTATCTTCAGGATGTTTACTATATCATATTTAATGTATCAGCTCTGACTCCTACTGAAAGGATGCTTCTACATTTAGGAAGAAACTGATTCTTAATCAACTTCTTTTTGGGAATTCTCCTACCCCCCTCAGAGCTTCTGAGCACTTCGTTATTTTTTCATTTATTTATCCTCACACGAGTGACACAGACATGCACAAAATGTTTTCCTGAAGCCGGTGGGGAGTGAAGGCACTGAGAAGTCGGGAGACCATACAAGAGACTCTAGTAAAGAAGAGAACTAAATAGGGACCTCCCTGGACTTCAGGGAGCAGACTTGGCCTCTTCAGGGAAAAGTCCCATGGAAAAGCTTAGAAAAGTCCCACGTAATAAGGCCCTGTAGCAAAGAAGGGCTTAAGAAAGCTGGTTAACATTCAGAGGTCATCTCCAAACTTAAGAGTAACCTATCCTAACAAGCCTGGGAAAAAAGTCAAAAGGCATTAAGTGGACGAATGATAAACTCTTGGCAAAACCCAGTAATAAAAAGGAAGCATGCCGAAGGTCAAAGCAGAGACAGGTAACCTGGGAGGAATAAAGAAACATTGTCCAAGAATGCAGAGACACCAGCAGGTCTGCCAAAGCCCAACTGAAGTTGGATCACATGAGGGATGTCAAAGGAAACTAAAAAGTGACAAATGGAAGACAGGAGAAAATGGGGGCCCATTGCTTAATGAGACAGGGGACCTTGTTACACAGGATATGAATATGCTGCCTTTGCTAGCAAGAACAGCCTTCAGAAACTCCAGGTCCCAGAGATCAAGAGTAAGCTAGGAGCAAGGAAGTTGTACCCTTGATGGACGAGGATCAGATCAGGGAATAAATATGCAAATGTGACACAGAGAAGTCCATCAGCCCTGGTGGGATGCACCTACAAGCGTTAAAGGAACTGGCTGATGTCACTGTGAGACCACTCTTAATACCCTTTGAACAATCATATTGACTGGGAGAGGTGCCTAAGAGTAGAGGAAGGCAAATATCACTCTTCAGAAAAAGCAGGAAGGAGGACCCAGGGAAGTACATGACAGTCAGCCTCACCTTGATTCCTGGGAAGGTGATGATGCAACTAATCCTGGAAACTATTCCCAGGCATGTGAAAGACAAGAAGGTGATCAGAAGTCAGCATGGATTCACAAAAGGGAAATCATGCTTGACCAACTCAATAACCTTCTACAATGAAATCTACAGTTCGGTAAATGACAGGAGAGCAACAGATATTGTGCACCTTGACTTGAGTAAGGCTTTGACAGTGTCTTCCATAATATCCCCATAGAGTGAGGAAGCTGAGAAGTATGGGTTGGATGCGTAGACGGTGAGGTAGACTGAAGAGTGGCCGAACAGTGGGTGATCAGTGGCACGAAGGCAAGCTGGAGCCCAGTGACTACCAGTGTACACCAGAAACCAATACTGGGTCCAGTCCTGTTCTACATCTTCATGTGTCGCAAATGATGGGGCAGAGCACAAATCTGCTGATGACAGAAAACTGGGAAGAGTGGCTGATACACCAGAGGGTCATACTGCCACCCAGAGGGACCTCCACAAGCTGGGGAAAAGAGCTGACAGGGACCTCATGCAGTTCAACAAGGGGCAGTGCAAAGTCCTACACCTGTGGAGGAACAAGCCTAGGCACCAGCACATGTCAGATGCCAACTGTCTGGAAAAGCAGCTTTGCAGAAAAGGACCTGGGGGTCTTGGTGGGTCACCAGGTTAAACATGATCAAGCAGTGTGATAAAAATGCTAATGGTATTCTGGGGTGCATTAGGAGTGCTGCCAGCAGGCTGCATGAGGTGATCCTTCCTTTTTACTCAACACCAGTAAGGCTGTACCTGACAGCTGTGCACCATCAGTACAAGAGGGATATGAATCTGTGGGAGAGAGTCCAATAAAGGATGACGAAAAAAATTAAGGAACTGGAGCAACTTGCATACTAAGAAAGGCTGAAGAGCTGGGACTGCTTAGCCTAAAGAAAAAGCTTAGGGAGCTTCTTATTAATGTGTACAAAAATCTCAAGGGAGCCTCTAATGAAGATGGAGCCCAGTGATGGGACAAAAGGCAATGGTCGTGAACTGAAACACAGGAAGCTCTCTCTGAACACACAGAAACACTTTTTACCTCTGAGAGTGACCAAGCACTGGCAAAGGTTGCCCAGAAAGGCTGCAAAGTTTCCATCCTTGGAGATGTTCAAAAGCTGTCTGGACATGGTCCAGAGCAATCAGCTCCAAGGGGCAAAAGGTTCTGCTTGAGCAGGTGATAGACAAGATGCCCTCAAGGTTCCTTCCAACCTCAGCCATTCTGTGAATCCCAGTTTAGTAGCCCAGACTTTGGACCATCCTTACTATACCAAAACTTCACTTTCTACTAATTAAAATTATGTCACTTGTAAATCTCGTTTTACAAAATTATTGCTATACTGGTCATTTTTACAAAATTGTGTATTTTCTTTACAATTACACTTACTATGCATCAATTTGTTAGTTTCAGTAATCCCTAAGTTATGCTTTGGATATATATGGCAAAAATACCTGACTTACTTGAATTTACCAACAGCAGTTTGAAATGGTTCTGTTCTAATGCCATTCAAGCATTAAACTGACACTGCATTGTGAAAAGTCAAAATGACCCTATTGCTATCCATAGCAGTTGTATCCTCAGTGATGGGAAAACAGGATTATCTGAAATAACTTTACACAACCAGAACAACAATCAAGAGAGGTTCAAATCTACTCCAGTCAGTTATCAGCCTAGATCACTACATCAGGTGCCAGCAGAGCTCCAAGTGGAATATCTGAAAATGGAAAACAGCATCTTTTATGGACAGTTATTGCCATAGACTACCAATCATTTTGACTTACATATCAAATTTCACAGTGTCTCAGCTTTTTACAAAAGCCAGCTACTTACAATTTCTCAATTAACTGCTTCTCATCCAGTGCACCTGGGAGGTCTCGTTTATTTCCAAGAACTAACACCTGAAAGAAATCATTCATATGCATATTAAATCCAGGAGCAATGAAAGTTTATTTTTGTCTTTAACTTTTTGTTGGCATTATTCTGGATCTTGCAGCTATTTAGAAAGTAACAGAGGACATATTCAAAATGACCAATGACTGTGGGAGCATTATGGAAATCCCGCTCCTAGTCAGGGCCAGATGCTGGATGTATACCCTCTGAAAACTGGATCAAATTATTTCTGGGTGTATTAGTATCAGAAGTCTCCTCTGGAGGTGAACCTCTCCATTCTGGATGGCATTATAGGATGGTGTCAGATTAAATGCAAAAAAATGTGGAAGAGAGCATGCATCAGGTGCACCCAAGCCACTGAAGGATATTTAATTCGGAGGACCAGACTGACATTAATCAAAAGTAGGGCCCCAGCAGCAGAGGCTGGGTCCTAAAGACCCAGATACAATTCTATCTACGATTTTTTGCTCCCTTGCTTCTTAACACTGATGCACTGAACAGCTCAGCCTCTGAACCAAGTATCACCTCCGCACCAGCTAAATGACCAATTCCTCTCCCTTCACTTTGAGCATCCATGGTAGAAATCTGAAAGGCATCCATTAGGAATTAAGTCCAAGAAATGCAGAAAATTTACCAAATAGATGCTGGAACTTCAGAGTTCCTATATAAGGCTTCAAGTATAAATGAAGGTCAGATAATCGGGTTGAGCACATTCTAAGATAAAGTAAGCAATGGAAGGCTTTTCTAGTTAGGATTGCATTATTGTTTTCCAGATGTGCTACAATTCTAAGTCAAGACTGTCCCATTATATCCCATGAATCTGGAACATATTAAACTCATTACTTGCAGTCCAGATTAATAAGGTTGCTTTAAAATCTATAGTGCCAAATCCTGAGCACAATAAATTGAAGGAAGTTCAATACTAATTACTACATATGAAATAAAAGTAAGTAAAAAATACATCACTGCACCTTGGAAATTACTGTGCCGGTCAGGCTGGGCATTTGGAATGTGATATTATAACATATAAAAGGCAAGGAACTTAATTAAATACTACTGAAGATAAGAGAGACCAATCATTTCAGTAAGGAAAAGTGAGAAGCAAAAAAGCATGTGAAGAGAGTGCAAAGGACAGGCAATGTCACTCCCCATGAACAGCATAACTACAGATTTCTGTAGGATTTTTCAATAGATAATTAACATATAAAATCACAACTATACTAACAAATCTTATAAAAAAAGATGGAGAATCACTTGAAAAATTCTTCTTTGAGAATAGTGGGAGGAGATGAGGGAGAGAGAGGGAGACTGACTGTATACTGGAGGTACAACTTCTACACACCGAGTCCCAGGTATCCATGGGGTGTAGATGCCATTCCCATAAGTTGAGACGGCATGTGTATAAACCCTTACCTCCTTTCCCACAGTTTGCCATGGTGGCAATGTCTGGATGGGTGGGATGTCCAGATGCTAACTACACCTTCAGCTTCATTAGGCCTAGAATTAGCTCCTTCCTGCTGTGGCGTCTGTGCTGATCTCAAGTTCCTGTTGTGGCGGTTTATCTTATGGTAAGTTCCTTCCGTGGCTTTGACAGTGTTTTGACACAGTTCAGCTACATTCTTTAAGTCCTTACACTGTCTACTCATCCTCAGATAACTTCGATTACTTGTAGTGGCCAAGTGTCCAAATAACTGCGTACAAAACAAGGGGCCCAAGGAAGAGTCGTCGAGTTGTGAGCGACTTCTTCCTAATTTGTATGTACGACTGTTTTCTTTCTTATAATCAAAGTATGAACTCTTGCTTGGTTCTTACATGCCAACATAAAGACCAATGATAACCTGATGGATTCCTAAATTGGCAGATTACATTTAAAGAAACAACACCAGTCTCCATCTTCATCATTCCTCATTAGAATTTCAGCTGAATACACTATTCTTTGACACTTCCAACTGGAGAACAGATGCATATTTGCATTTTTTCCACACAATTTAGTTTGAAATACTAAGTCAAGAAAAAGTCAGGACACATAAAAAGCCAAGCTCCTACACAGTCTCTGCAGGCAGAGGACACTACTTGATGTTACTGACTGCCAACCTGCAGAAAGATGGGTCTCACATGCTTTAAGATATTGCCAGAAACATACCTGGGTCACTGGTTGAAACTCAGCCAACAAAGGACTGACTGGAATTACTGTCTGATAATGCCACATGTGAAACATAATTTTTCCAAATCTATTCTGGTCTTTACACAAGAAAATGTACAAACACACTGCAGCACTCATAAGTTGTTGAATACTATGAGAAAAAACCACAGTAATTTTTCTAAGAGTGCTCAATGCATCAAGGCTGCATCATATATAACCTAGTATTTTCAAGAGACCAGAGTAACCAACTTGTGAGGATTTAGGCTACACCGTTGGTATTTACGTAAGAATAATAATGAAAATACTTACTGGGATTCCATGCAATTGTGGCTTATCTATCAAACTGTGTAGCTCATTCTTTGAAGCTTCTACTTTTTCTAAGTCTGCTGCATCCACCATATAACTGCAATGAGAATACAGTTATGTATATTATTGACCAGTACTTGCAGAAATTTGCATTAAAACATCTGAAATGTGACAAACGTGTTGATATTGACAACAGCATTAGAAAAATCCAGAGTTGTATAAGCCCTGCATTTATTGATACAGGAAGATAGAGTTAAATACAGCCTGTGGGGGAAAAATGGCCTGGAATATGCAATTACGTACATGTCTGGGTTGCTGCATGTGCAAAACACACTACTTTTATTGTACTGGGTCTTCTCATATCATGGAGGTGGACAGATAAAAAAACATACTTATTTATATAGAGTATAATGTAATACCTAATGCTATAATAATACATATTGCAAAGTATATTTTCTGTGGACATACAAAAGAAAACTTACACAACTGCATTGACTCCTCTGCAATAACGCTCCCACATGCTTCGAAACCTTGGTTGTCCTCCAATGTCCCACACCTGGAAAAGGTAAGAACACTCCAGCCCTAAAATGGTTTTGAAC
>WEIT01031011.1:18882-65076 GCA_013389985.1 Dryoscopus gambensis
GGGAGGCCGGGCGAGCCTCTGAATCCCCGGCAGCGCCTCGCTGCCCCACGGGCTCCCTAACGCGGACATGGCTCCTGTGGCGAGCGGCGCGGCGGCGGGACGGGCTGTGCCACGGGGTGTTTTGCAAGTCCTTGCTCGCTCCTGCGCTCGCTTTCGCGTGCTTCCGTGTTGCCCTGTCACACCACAGCAGCGATTTCCAGAAGGAAAGTTCAGCGGGGCTTGCTAAAACTGCGCAGGGTTCCGAATCCACTGAGTGTATTTGCTGTAGTTCACCCGAGGGGAGGAGCGTAGAGCAGGTGGGCTTGGGGTGCGGTTTCTTTCGTCTGCTTGGGGTTTTTTAACTGAGTAAGTGAAATATTTAACTTTTGGTGGAATTGGGAAGCTGGGAGGGCGAGGGTAGTCGTTTGGAGCAGGCTGGCTTCCATCTCCTGGGCATGTAAAGAGCTGCTCTTGCTTCCTGGTGTATTTTTTATTCCTGAAGCAGCGAAGCATTCTCTTATCTGTTTTGAAGTTCCTGGATTTCCCCATCCTCTGTGAAGTGGAGAGGTTTTAAATACCTCTGGATTTCAAAATGGTTTTTGCAATCTATTTTTAAATATTTTAGGAACATACTATCTCCTTTATTCTTTAGTGTTTGCTCTAAGTCTTTTTCTAGCAAATTACATTGGATCCTGGAAAATTAGTATGGGTTTTGTGAGAGGGGAGACCTGCAGGAAGGGACTGTGGACATCTGGATAGCCCACGTTCCCTAAGTGTCTTTTCTACACAGAATTGGGCTCTTCTCTCTCCCCTCTCTTCCCTTCATCCAGTCCCATCCTACCGGCCAAGAGCAGCTTCCCAATACTATAAGCTGTTTTCAGCTTAAAACACCTTCAGAATTTTAGCCAAAAGTGTTCTGGAGTCATAGGAGAAAGTGCCAGCTGTCAGCAAAGTAGTAGCATTAGAGCTTGATTTGCATTTGATTTCACTTGGTACATCTTCACACTTGCACAATATCCACCGTGTGTCCAGGCTGCAGATTGTGCTGCTGTGCAGCCAGCTACTAGGCTTGGATATTTTACTTTTGTTTGAGATGCAGGGATGCATTATTTGCTGAATAATTCTTCCTAAGTGCCGCTGTTTGGGTTCATTCATTAACAAAGAACACGGAAGATAAGTGCCTTGAATTACATCTCAGTGTTGCAGACTCTCAGTCCCTTTAGCTTTCCTTGAGGCCCGCTCAACCTTACTGACCTTTGTGTCCAAACTGCAGCTTAAATTGTCTTGGTCACCGTTTCTTCAGTACTGCAAGAGCACTCTTAACCTCTGTGTTCAGAAAGGTGAACAGCACTGGGAGAGTGTTGCATTGGCATCATCCCATCAGGGAAGAGGAGCAGAGAGAAAAATGTGTTAGATCACAGAGTTCATAGACCAAAAGATGCTGAATATAACAGAGTGACTGAAAGAGACTGAAAGCAATGTCCTTAAATGATGAAATTATATTTAATAGCTCAAAGAGGTAATTTTATATTTATTTTTACATCAGAAGTTGAGAAATATAAAATACATAAACATTAAGGAGGGATGCCAGAGATGGTCTACCTCAAAAATACTTTTGATGGTAATAAAGTGCGTGCTGGTATTCCTTAGACTGGACAAGCTACATTCAGCCTATTTCATATTAATGAAATCAGTCTAGGTGTCAAAATTTTTACTGAGCAGTCATTAAAGCATGCGTTAATTTTCTGTACTGCAGTCAGTAGTAACTGTTACTACTTGATTTTTTTTTCCCAGTTCGCCCAATTCTTTGCAACTGTTTGGTAGTTACTTGGTTTCTGTTCCACTTTTTTTTTTAATACAATCAGTCAAAATATAAATCTTCTGTGCTACTTCCACTTTTATTTCCATCTTTCCCCATACCATGTTCTATTTCTCCTTCACTGTGTTATCTTCCTGTTAGTGTTTTGATCCTGTGCTGCCACACGTCTGTTTTTGTGTCATTACATATGTCTCAATTTGAAAGTCGGCAGTATATAAGATAATCAAAATATGCAACCTACTGGTAACAGTAGATTTTAAAAAGCAAAACAAAGGGAGCATTAAATCTCCCTTCAAGAATAGCTGTATTTCTCTTAGGGGTTTCAATGGGTGTTTGAAAAGCCCATTTGTAGTGGTAACCTGCTGTTTGGATCCAGCTTCCAATGGCTTTTTATAGGGGACCACCTCTGGCTTGTCACATTGGAAACCGAAGGTGATTCTGTCATGCTGAAAGTGCTTGATGGTTTTTCTGCTGCTGCAAGAAAATTCCTTAGGTGTCTTTTTTTTTTTAACCTTCTCACAAAGCTTTGCAGTTAATCTTTAGCTGATTGCAAAAGATTACAATTTTTTTGTTCCTTGCTAGAACTTTGTGTTAAAAAAACAACAAAACACCCCACTTCTAGTTTTCTGATTGTCTTGATATCTTTTTAAGTTGCTGCCTATAAGCCATACAAGGAGCTGCTGCAATCACTTGGTTTGTTCTCACTGGCGGAGAGACTGAGGGGAGACCTCATTGCAGTCTACAGCTCCTCACGAGGGGAAGCACAGGGCATGAACAGTAACTTCCTTTTGCTGATCAACAGTAGGACCTGAGGGAATGGCCTGAAGCTGTGCCAGGGGAGCTTTAAATTCGACATTAGGGAAAGGTTTTTCACCGAGGGTGGTCATGCACTGCCTGTCAGAGATCCAGATGCATTTGGACAGTGTTCTCCGGCACATGGTGACTCGGTCTTGTCCTGAACAGGGCCAGGAGTTGGACTTGATGATCCTTGCAGGTCCCTTCTAACTTGGGATATTCTGTGATTCTCTGATATAATGGTTAACCTAAAGAAAGAGTTAGTAATCTCTAATTTCTTCAGATAGCTCAATCAATGCTAGCAATTTTGAAAGAGGTACAGATTGTTTTAGGAATTACTGGCTTCTTTACCTTGCTTTATACATAGGCAGGTGACAAATCTAAAAATACCACATATAAGGTGAGAACATTTTCTCTGTTCTCTCTCCCTTTAACTGTTGCTTTCCTCACCTTTTTTGTGGCTTAAGCTGCAGAGCACTGGGAAGATAAGAATAGCTGCAAATACAGGATTAAAATCTCAGTAGAAAGTGCCAGGAGTGACATAACGTGTAGCACCTTTAGCTTAAAATTCTCTGAAATCAGTTTTGCACAGGTGTCACTGATTCCTCTGTGAGCATGGGCTCTACTGACTGAATTCTCATCCACTTTGGATAACTTTTTTGTTAGAGGCTTTATCTGTCAGGAAATGTATTTTGAGAGACGTATTTTCTGAAGGTCCGAATCTGTGCATGCATTGCAGTAGGATGTATATGTAACGTCACCTTCTTCTGATGGATTTGAGTATCGCAGGATGGAAAATTGCACAAGACAGTTGCGTCAATACTGTTAAGCATTTGTCTGGCTTTGCACAAAACCTCTGACTTTTGTTGCCTAATTAGTCATCTGATATCCCTCCTACCCTCCTTGTTTTGACATTTCCTCACTTTGAAAATTAAATGGCCTTTTGTGTTTGGTGTTTTGTTCTAGCTGTACAAAGGCTGTAACTGCACTGCAGTGAAATCTAGGAAACAGCTGATGGTCCTGTACCTTCATCTCATGTGTTGGAAAACCAAAATTCATCTCATGCTTTCTCCCAGCAGCTGGAAGCAGTAGAAAGAGTTAACGTTATAACACATTAGCAGTCAGTCCCAATTTAGAACTGCTGTTTCCAGTTGTAACAAATTAGACCAGTGTTTAAAGTCCGTGGCATTGTGTAAGACATTGTGTTTTCTATATTAATGCATTAAAAACAGCTAATGAGATTAGCCCAAAGAGAACATTGACATTAGTTAATTTCTCTGTCCCAGTTACTTAGGTGCTGGAGATGTTGTCACAGTTTTCACTGGAACCAGAATGCATTATAAGGACACACTCGTAATCTAATTAATACAGCCTAATAAATGTTCGAAGTCAAGGGTGGGGAGGAAGGGAAATGGTGGATGGAAGCATCGCTCCATATTTTTGCTTCTGTTGTGTCTCCCAAACATCTGTGCTTTAGGAGCTTTTCTACAGGCTCCCAGAACAGCACATGTACCTTTCCTTTTTCCTAATGAGATATATTATGCTCTAAGGCACTTACTGAACTTCTCACATGGTTTCGGGACCAAATCCAGCCTGCTCTCAACCGGCTTGAAGCACAAGTGCAGATGGTCAGTAGGCATTTGTATGTCACTGGGTGAAACAAAGAATTGTAATTGTGGCATGTATATGCATATGTTTATATATTTATATGCATGCTTTATGTAATTGATGAGAAAACACCCTTGCATTCTCTTTGAGTACGCCTAAAATTGTTCTCAAACTTTGATTTGTAGCTAGCCATGCTCACAGGAATGAAGGTGTACTTTTTAGTTACATTCCTGAACTGCGCCCCACATGATGTTCAGCACCACTTCAGCAGCACTTGTCCACGCTGAATCCAAAGTCGTGCCATATAGCTCATTCCACCAGCTGAGGGACTGCCCGAAGCTCATTACGCTTTCCCTGCCCCAGCTGCACAGTGCAGCTTAACACTAAACATAATTAGGAATGACGCTGTAAAATGAGATTATGAATTGAACAAACAGAGCAGACTGGTCCATACTGAGATCCAAGGTTCCTGAACTTGTATAAAGAATATGCTTTTGAAGTGCTCTTCATTCAATCACACGGAGTAAAAATATATACAGTTTGTATATTCATCATACCCTTGTGCTTGCCCTGGACTACATTAGACAAGTTGTCTGCAGGTCTCTCAGACTGCATGAGGAAGTTGCTGCTGGTCCATCCTTTCCTATTTTCCTCTTTCCCAAGTCCCAAGACTTTGAATTAACTGACTAGTCCTAAAGGTTTAATTTGAAACTAAGTCTACTAGAATAATAGTGTTTTAACAAAGGAGCTAAATAGTAACGTTTCACTGTCTTTACAGTATGGAGAAGAGTGCAGGAGTAAAACATACCCTCCTTCAGGACCAACGTAAGTAATCTGATTCAACTTGTCTAGCAAATTTTAGAGAAGTTGTGATTTGCCAATCTGAACAGGGATTTTCTTGAAACTTGTTCCTGTTGCAGGTCTACAAAATGCTAGTTACAGGTGGGAAGCACCTATTTTGTCAAATGTTTTTTCAGAGCCTTCTTTAAATTTGATCTGTGGTGTTTATTTCTCAGGTTCAAAGGGAATGTACCCACATATATCATAAATCTTGATCTACCTCCCAGCAAAAGGTGGGATGACTTGATGCGCGACAAAAAGACAGAGGTAAGCAGTGCAGAGCTTGCTCTGAAGCTTAGCAGATATAAAACTAGCACATAGCCTTTTATTTTGAGAAAAAATTTAAAAGGGATACATGTGCTAAAACTATCTGAAAGGGATAATATTTCCAGTCTACTTTTCTAATATAATTCCAGTCTAAAATAATTGCTTGAGTAAATTTTTTTTTCTGTTTAACACTTCAGCTAGCAGCATCAAGTGTAGAGACACTGGCGTTTAGGATGTAGAGATGTAAAAACCAGTGTGCCATAAACAACTGTGTGCCATTTCATTTATCAAATCTCCTTAGTCGTCAGTGGTGCAGAATGAAGAGGGAGGAATATACACCAAAGAAACTGCCTTGGTAAACTGAAGTGAAACTGAGGCAGCATCCCTTCTCTGCACCTCCTGACTTCTCTCAAAATACTGCATGAGGTGATGAAATGGCAGGGGGGAAATTAATAACTTCCTGCCCTTTTCAGGAATGCTGGTTGTAGCACTGATGTTTATGTAGCACAAATAATTTTTTAAATACTTGAGCCTATTTCAAACTACTTAAAACAGCTGTTCAGAAGATCACCGAAAATTCAGTTCAGCAATTTTTTTATTTCTCAAACAAGGCTAGGGCTTTTTGCTATATCCCTGATGACTTTGGCCTTTCCACTCTGAAAGCCAGACAAATTCTGCTTACATGCTAATATTTATTTTTAAAGTCTCATTTGAGACAGTGGGTATTGGAAGCCTCAGGTTTCATCTTAAATTCTGAAGAGTTTTATCTCTTGTGTAGTTTGGAGTTAGGTCACATAGAGTGAAGCTCTTATTTGCAGCATCCACATGTTGCAAATGGAAAGCATGTGCTTTAATAAGAAATTTATTGAGTATTTTTGTCTTCAGTAACATCAATGCTTAAGTAAAGAGCTTGAAATTAACATCTGAAAGATAGAAGAGTGCAGAGTATTAAAATGTGATCAAAGGAGCAGAAGACGAGGATGACTCACCTGTAATTTGTTATTTCTGGTAGAAGGACCTCTTGGAACTAATCTAGAAAGTTACTTGAACAAAGCTTGAAGAATTATTTTAGTGGAGAGTTGGGGGTGTTTTACTCACCAAGAACATGACATTTAGCAATTTATTTAAATATGTATTTTTCTCAATAGAGTGATTTTTTCAAAAGTCTGTCAAGGAGTTCTGTTAGCGTTCTAGCAGTTCTTATGCTTAAGATCTTCTATTCAATAAAAGCCCTTGCTCTTTTTAGCTGAAGACTGTGGTCCAGAATATTAAAGATATAGCAAATACCTTCTTCCCCAGTGGCAAAGTTGTTGACATAGTGGATAACAAAATAGTAAGTATTTTCAGCTTAATTTTTTTATTACTGTGTGCTCTGACTATAGAATTAGAATGCCTCTAAATCTGGCAATCAAGAACTTTCAAAGTTCTTAAATTACAAGTGCTTAATTCTCCTTCCACAACAGAATAAAATGCTATTTTAAAGAGTCACTCTGAAATTTTGCCTTCTTGTCTACTCTGAATGACTCTGAAACCATCAAACAAAAAATGCGCCTTTCATCCTCCTCTAATTTTTCCTGAGATCTTTTCAAGTTTGGATTAGTAACACGAGACAAATATGCTACTTACTTAGTTACTGTAGAAAAAAACTTAACTGAAATTTTTTACCATGTTCCACTTCTTTTAAACAGTAGAGTAAAATCAGGTTTTGAAAACTGTAATAAATGTCTGATTACAGGGACAACTTTGACTGGGCCTCACCTGAAAAATTAATTTGATTCTGGTTAAAGTAAGCTTTGGCATGGAACAGGGGAAAACAGTGTAGGGTTAGAGACAGCAAAAGATCAGATCTCTCCCCCATTTTTGGTTACAGAATATCCCTGTGTGCCTTAGTGGGGCCAGCAGCTTTTACAGGTTGCCATACCAATGTGTGAAGGTCAGGGATGCCCATAAACACTGACATCAAGCTCCACTGCAGTGGAGCTTTATACGAGTCCTACTTCACTCTGTTCTGTCTGCTGCTGTTACGAGAGACTGTGCTCACGTCCATTGCTCACGTCACTGTTTTGGGAAGTAGGAGTTTTTACTTTGCTTAAGTATGTACTTGTCTTCCAAGGACTCTGCAAACATCCTCAATTTCTACAGGCTGCAGAGAAATTAAACACTAAGTAGTTGTGAGAAAAGTATGCCTGTTGAGGAGACATTTGTTATAAGTAACAAAATAGTATTAACTTAAATATATATCATACAAAACTTTTCCTTTCAGGCTCATTTGACTGCCACACTTCCTTATCCTTTCAATGAAGAACTCCAAGGGATTGCAAATTCATCTGGGATTCCTTTGGGTAACAGTTTCCAACACTTTATTAACATAGTGGAAAGCTAGGAATCAGATTCATTTAAAATTAGTGTGTTTACCAATCCACAGTTAATTTTAGTCATCTGTGACTTTAACAAATCATTCATTGAGTAGTTAAAGCAATAAATTACATCTCACACTAAACAAAAACAGTGTTTTAGAGGAGAATGGAATAAATCACATAAGCCTTTTATCAGGCTGGGACTTGTCAGTAGAGCTCCAAGTTTTCACCCCTAGGTTTTGGGAACTGGAGCAAGTCTCAGCTCCTGTGCACCAAAATTTGAGGGAATCCTTTATTCATGTTGGTTTTGCACTCAGCTGTGTGTCTGCTGTTGACATATAAAGAAGTCAAGGCTCAGTTTTCTGCTGTGACTTCTTTCCCTTGTGGTCCTTGCAGTGTCCTTCTGCCTTCCCTCTGCCCCTCCTGCAACAGAGTGGCATTCCAGGCGAGGAGTAGGCACTGAGTTCTTCCAGAACTGAGACAGAGAAGGACCATTGCCTGTTAGCACTGCTTCCCTCATACAGGAGCAGTACCCCTGCTGCTCGCCAGCAGCTCTTATGTGGCAGTAGTGGTACATATAGCAGCTTTCTTCTTTAAAGTGAATTTTATAGCTTGTTTTGAAGTGTTCCAAGGAGGAAGTAGCAATGACTGTCAGCTTTGTGCATGGTAGGTCAAGGGATTCTGATCCTTCTATTTGCCTTTCAGGAAGCTCTTGATTTTGCTGAACCAGCCATTTTAAAGGTCAAAGGAGATGTAAATTGAAATTTTTAACAGAAGTATTACAGAGTACTGAACTTTGCAGTATGCTTTTTTCTAACCATTTTTTTTCTGTTCATGGCAAGTTTCAAACTATTGAACTTTGTTTCTTTTTTTTTTCTAGGGGAAATCGTTATTTTTAACATCTTTTATGAAATTTTTACTGTATGTACATCTATAGTGGCAGAAGATAAAACAGGTAATGCAATCCAAAATAGTGTTAACCGTTTCTTTTTATGTAGAAGAGGGTCCACCTCAATTATGCAAATACAGACCTCCTCAACTGCAGGCAAGAAGGTCTAGTAAAGAGATTAAAAGGTAATAATAGTACCTAAGGACTGATAGTAAGAGATATTCCTTGAGAAAGGGAATGAGAGTTCACAGGTCTCTTAGGAAAAAAAAAAAGGACAAAAATACTTTCAAAGATAGTTTGAGTTTGGTTTTGTTGGGTAATGGGTTTTTTGTGATTGGTTGGTTGAGGGTTTTTTAATAGGTGGTATTTGTTTTTCTAGGGGAAAGAAACACCAGCTACACACCTGAAACTTTCTCAGTGCTATGCAGGATTTTGCATCTAATTTCTCTATGTTGCATGTGTATGGTGGTAGAGAAAATGGACAGTCTCTTCTAAGAAAAGAGACTCTTTCATTCTCCTACTTAGTTCTGCAGCCTGACTGCACCTGTTCCAGCTTGGGAAGTTTCTAAACGATTCTCAGAGGGCTTACAAATGTCTCACTTCTAGAGGAAGCTCAAGGTGTAGCCATTGCATTAAGATAATGTGGAAAGATTTTAGGCCGAGTTGGACAGCAGTTTGCAAGATTACTTGATTTCAGTTATGGCAAAATACTTCTCTGACCAAAAAAACCCCATCATTATATTGTGGTTATGAAAAGGGCAAGTAGAGAATGCTATTTTCCTTGCTCACTTTCCCACGTATTTTCCTGCTTACTCATTTCTTGGGTTTCTAAGCTGAATTTTTTTTTTNNNTTTTGTAGCAGGATTTTTTTTTTTTTTTTTTTAGAAAATTCTATTTATTTATCTATTTATTTATTGTTCTATAGGGAAACTGTACCATGCCAGGAACTTGGATTTTGGACTCTTCCTAGGGTAAGTACCTAAACTCGTGCCTTTTTTTTTTAACCCAAAGAAGAAGCGAGCCGAACTTGAAATAGCTACATGTATTCTCTGAGTCTAACTGATGAACTGAGGGTTGGTAAGACTGTGACAAGTGCTTCTCCATTGTGTGCTGTGAAAAAAGGCTGAAATGAAAAGATCAGCATGTTCTGCTGATCTTATGTCAAACTGCCCCAAGTGCATCAAGAACAGTTGTGGTTTATGTTACTTATTTTTTTTTTTCTCAGCTCCAGTTCAAACTGTCTCAAACCAAAGAATGGCCCATGTAACCTGATCTCTGAGGCACAATAGATGTTGTTCTTTACATAATGGGATGAAGCATCAATTTTAATGTATGCAGTGAAATGGGGATTGGATTGGGGCTTAGGGTTTTTAAGGGTTTTTTTTTTCCTCCTCCCTCTTCCCCCCAGTTATTGTACTGTGCTCCACTGGCACTTCCCATCATTCATCATTTCCATACAAACTCTGTAGTTTGTTGCCCAGCACTCATTAGTTCTTCTTTCATACCCCATGATCAGGTAGTTCAGCGTTTGCTCTTATTGCCCCAGTATATTTTGTAACATCACTCATCCAGATGATGCTCAGTGCACAATTGGAATTTAAATGTTCATCTTCATTTAAATTCTTATCTGCCTATCAAAAACTCAGTGTTGTCAACTGTGACTCCACCTGTCCCTTGGTTTAGCTTGTGTTGGACTTCTTTCACTTGCCAGAAATAGTGTGAACATGCTTCCTGAAAACTAAGGAAACTTTAGGCTGCTCCCAGAATCTGAATTATTTCCAGAGAATTTAACGGTCTGCTAAGTGCTCTTTGTCCTCCTGCCTACAAATTTGTCTGGCTTATTTTACAAACTAGAACTGGTACTTCCCTTCATGTAGAGCAAATCCAGTAGTACATGGTTTCTTTTCTGCCTTTGAAAAATAAGAATTTGAGGTTTGGTGTCACAGGCAGTACCTGTAGCTCCCTTTGCCAGCAGGTAGAGAACAAAGTTATGTGTTCAAAACAAAGCAGCTGTGATGGTGGTGCTGTTTAATCCTGAGCAATATATATGCTCTTGGTTCAAACAAGACTTAGTTCTTTTCACTGCCTGCCTCTGCATTTAGACTTCTTAGTTGTTCCTTGCTGGTGCTGCTCAGGTAACTGTGGAGAAGTGATGTTGGCTGACATGAGTAAGATCAGAGGAGAGGCATCACACACAAGATGTCTGCATGCTGTGAAGGGAAGCTTTAAAAACTGCTGAGAGGGGAAGTTTCAAATGCTGTACTGTCTCCTGCAGGTGGGATGTTAAAAATAATTCCTGGACGTTAACTCGGGAACTGAAGCCTTTAGTGGTACTCCTGGACTTTCAGAGAAACAACAAAACAGTGTTCAAGTCCACAAATTTTGCAGGATACATAGGCATGGTGTCTGGAGTCAAACCAGTAAGTAGGGCGATGGGGCCTTGTCAATTTGTTACAAATGCTTCAGACTTTCCTTTAAGATTTAAATTTTTCTGCATTCGTGCTCTGCCTTGGGATGTTTTTTTAATAAATGATCTCTTAATTGTTCTGGTGCACAGCATAGCTACTTGAAGACAGATAAAAGAAAACAATGCTGCACCCTTCCTTGTGAAAGGAGATTGTCTAAATGAAATGTTTCTGTTTGGACAATTCTTAAAAACAGCATTGAATTTCAAATATGAACAAGAGTGCTGAAGTGGTTAGAGCTTCTTGCTGGCTAATAGCTATTGCTGTGATCCCAGAGGTGAAACAGCACACTTGTGCTATTTAATTCTTTCTCAAACCCTTCTTGGAAAAAGCAAGCCTACATTTTAAGGGGTTTTTGTTGGGTTTTTGTTTAATAGGCACCTGAAATCTGGGGTTTATACACATCCTAAAAACCAACACTACAGAACTATATCAGGCTGTTCAGCTTACCACAACTTCTCCTTTTCAACATGCTGCATCTTCTATTGTAGGTAGTGTTTCTTCTTGTAGAGTATTTCTGGCATAAATCCCTCCATTGTATCCGTTAATTTTTGTCCTCTGCTCAAATAAATTGGGAAGATTCCATTCTGAAAATTATTCAGTGCAGCTGAATTCAGTTTTTGTCTGAAACATTAGTTGGAGAAGGCTGAGATATAAGTTTGAATTCCGTGTTCCGAGTAGCCTGGACTGTGTGCAGCTGCATGCCCATGCGAATAGCAGTAACATATCAGGGTGTACTTAGCACTGGGACTTAAAAATCTGCCTTCAAACTGAAGTAGTATTCAGAGGTCTGAGAAGAAGATGACATACAGCAGGGAAAGGAAAACTGGTAATTCAGTGATGCAACACAGACCAAGAGGAAAAAATGGTCACAGGCTTGACTTGCTTAGCATAAAAGCATGCCTTGCTGATTGCTCTGCCAGGTCAGAAAACTCATTTCTACTTATTCAAGCCGTGATAAATTAGGTTCTTCTCTGCATGAGCTTGATCTTGCAGTCTGTTACTCAAAGGGGAAGAGTCTAGCAAACAAGAAGCTCAGCTGACATCTAAATTGCAATGCTGCCTCTTTTTTATTACTGGTACTTGTGGGCTGGCAATGGCTGAAGGTTGGCTTGTTTAATGCTTTTCAGAACTTGTTCACTCTGACAATGAATGAACGTTTCAGTCTTGATGGTGGTTATGTAGGTGAGTAATGCTCATTTCTTTCATTATTTCTGCACAAGTTTTCCAGACCTTGGGCATACCAGTTACCTTAATAAACAGGCACAGAAATGGTGAAAAGATTGCAGATGAGTAAGATAAAACACAGCTCATTTTAAAACCCGCTGTGAAAGTTAGAATAGCATGAGTGAACCATCTGAAAACAAATTTTTGTGACCAGTGATATTTTGCAGGAATCTTCGAATGGTTTCTTGGTAGAAGAGATGGTATGTGGATGGGCTTTCTTACAAGAACAGTATTAGAGAATGCTACAAGGTATTCCCTCTCCCTCTAAACATTATGCTCCTCTAATCTACTTTGCTTTCAACTAGCATTAATACTGTAGATGTATGCTTATTATCCAGTGATACAGATACCTTCCCAGTGGTCTTAACATTAAATAGGTCTGGTCTGGAACAGGAGGCAAGGCATCACACGTGATCCCTCAAATTTTTCTCAGATTTCTTTTTTCCTGAGGAGCCTGTTGGTATCTAAATGCATAAGTATTCTGCATCAAAGCACATCCAACAGGTACTAGTATATCATCCAAAGTAAGCAGAAACAAAGCTGTTCTGCAATAAATCAATTCAGTGGAATATGACACAGTATGTAATCATTTTGTTCATGTTTTAAGTGTAGAAAAAGTGCAAAGAGCACCTCTGAACAATCATACTTTAAGTACGAAATCAGAAGTTTTGCTTAAATGTGTTCCTTTATGGTGATCCTGTCTCCTCATATGTGCATGAAAGGGGAAGAAAGGCTTAACTATCCAAACTTTCCGTGGATCTGTGAAACTTGCTCTTCAATACTTGAATCATTTATAGCATTTAATAGTTCAACACTATCTTACCCACAGTTACCAAGATGCAAAAGACAGACTGGCAAAAACAAGACTGCTGGCTCCAGCTTACTTTATTCTGGGTGGAAAAAATTCTGGAGAAGGGTGTGTGATAACTCGATCTAGGACAGCTGCTCTGGATATCTGGGAGTGAGTATGCTTGACCTGACGCCTGACTCAGTCTTCCAGAAGAGGACAGATTCCACCAATAATTGTGTGCTCTATTTCTTGTGACTTCACTTGTACAAGAACTCACTTCTTTACCGTCATTGAAAAATACCGCAGCAAGCCTAAAAAAAAAAAATCCATCTGTATATAGTATGTACTGTATGTGTACTTACTGTGTACTTAGAGAAGCAAAACACAAACTTAGACCTCTTTTCCAGGCTTGATATCAAGAAGGGCACATGGTACGTGTTAGAAACAAACTACGATCGCTGGAAGCCTCCCCTGGTACTGGATAATCGTAGAGGACCTGCAATGAAATGCCTGAACCAGACAACACAAGAGGTAAACATCCTCCAAATGCCTCATATCCTGCTGGTTTGAAACTCCCAAGTTACAGTACTGACCTGACACAGCCAGGAGCATTCAGATTATTTTCAAGCACAGTTATAAGGACTGTGAGTGGCTGATGATTTTGTGATACCTTGTCTTTGCTTCTGAGTTACAAGAAGCTGGCTCTTTACTTGGGGGAGGTTGGTGGGTTTTTTGTTGGTTTGTTTGTTGATTTGTTTGGGGGCTTGGGGGGTATTGTTTTGGTTTTTGGTTTGGGTTTTGGTGGTGGTGGTGGTTTTAGGGGGGATTGGGTTTTGGGATTCTTTTTGGTTCCGTTTGTTGGGTTTTTTGTTTGGTGGGTTTCTTTTCAGCTTTCTTTTCATCTAGGTGGGTTTCCTGAAAGTATTTTCAGCAGCTGCATATGCAGCAGGGTACACCTAGAGAGACTTTGAGAAAGACTTGTGGTGTGTCCAGCGCAGTTTTACAGCAGTGAAATTCAAACACACAGTCTCAGGCAGCAAACACACTTAAGTGTGCCATGCTCGAGTGAGACCTGGTCTGCTCAAATTTTTGCAGCCCACATTCTTCTGATATCAAGGTGTTATGGGTATCTTGTGCTCTTAAAGCTGTATCTTGTTATTTAATTGAGGTGTAAAAAACTTAGTTCTCAGTATTTACATTAAGAGGGTAATGTCCCTTAACATCAGTATATTATTTTCTTTCAGAAACTCTCCCTACCAGCAATTTATGATGTTCTCTCCACAAAGCCTGTCCTCAATAAGGTAACTCTTCTATTTTTGCAGGAAGTTTAGAATGGGGGGCAGAGCACTAACTACTGTGCATCTAAGGAGGAGGCTTCAGTGGTATATTCAGGGTTTTTTAGGTGAAAACATAAATGTAAAAATGAAACAAATTTCACATAACTTTGTAACAGCAAAATGTAACTGCTGGAATAGCTACTTTCCAAAGGCCCTGCAGCTTTAAAAGTCTGAGTAGCCTGAGCCCTTTCCTCATAGCTGGCCCTTGTTTGAGGCAGCAGCCGCTCTGCAGACATCTTCAGGACCCGTCTAACCAGAATTAACGCATGATCTATGCCTTTGTAATTCACATAAAACAAGTTAATATACCTCATGATTTAGGCATACTATGGGCACATTATTCTTGCAACGCAAGAGGTTTTAGTCTGAACTTTAAGTTTTGGTATTTAGGGAAAAAGAAGTGAAGGAAGGAGTGCAAAGAGTTTTTGAATGATTAAGTTTAGTTCCTGTGTTAAGTGGAGGCAGCATTCTTGACTAAGGACACAGACAATTCATACTTTCATGTTGTTGACTAAAGAAGGTAAATGAGCATTTTAGAAGAACTGTTCAGCTGTATCAGAGAGGGTTTTTCACCAATTCCTGTAATGTGGCTTATTTTCTTTTTTTCTTCTTCCTCCCGCTGCCCATTAGCTGACTGTGTGCACAACGCTGATGGAGGTGTATAACGGCCATACCGAGACTTACCTGCGGGAATGCCCAGATCCCTGCAGTCCTTGGTAGCTCCGTACCTCTCCTGTGTTGGAAGCTGCCTGTCCAAATTGGTGGTCCTCCAAAAAAAATGCTTCTGGAAAGAGATTACTCAGTCTAACTCCTTTCTTCTAATGGCCATAGAGAAATGGCAAAGTGCTTCTAACAATGAAGGACCCTATCTCACAGCAGACTTTCTTGCTTTGTAACCAGCAGTTCTGCTGACAAGAAATGTATCCTCATGAGTGTCTGGTGTGATTGCAGCCATTTCTGCCAAATGAGTTCAGCAGTTAGTTCTAGATCTCTTCAGTCTTGGCATTATTCTTGGTTTGTTGTTGGTTGTGGGTTTGTTAATTTTTGGTTTTTGGTTTGGTTTATTTAGATTAAAATCCTTCTAAAGGATTTTAAATCCTTTCTAAAGAACACAAATTATAATGGCACCTACCAAGCATCAAAAAGAATTGAATATAAGACTGTCTGGGACAATACAATTCTGTTATTCTTTCATAAGCACTTAAGATTAATTGCTATTGTTCTGGTATAATATGAGAATATGTCTGATATGCCCTTTTATAAAAGAACCTACCAAGTATCATATTTAGTCACAGAAACAAGGTCTTGGGGAAATATTTAAAACAAGATCTAAGCCAAGAATGTCCTGCCACTGATTTATAGCTCTTTTGCTGAAGCTCTTTCTTGGCCTGCTAACAGATATGGTTTTTTAATACAGATTTTTCTGTTGTTCTCAAAAAAAAAAATACTAATACAATAAAGAAAAACTACTTTCTGTGACCAAAGTACACATGTACTGATTTCATACTTCAGTCTAAGACATCATGCATGGTAGGTACCACACAGCATAAACTACTTTCATTTCTAAATAGACTGATTTTAACAGTGTCAGAAAAACTGGTTTCTTCTGATTTTTTTTAAACTGGTAGTTACAGCTATTATCATAATAGGGTAGCTGGGTTGTTTTGGGAGGATTTTGGTTGGTTGGAAGCCAAGTCAGATTACATCACTGTCTGGAATTCAAGGTAAGAAAGAAAGGTCCTTTAGAGAGAAGTAATAGCACCCTAATATCCCAGAAGCAGATAATGAAGGAGACAGTAATTTCATCTGTGCCACTGCCTGCATTGCTGGGACTAGCTTACAGTTCCAACTCTTGTGTTTTCTAACACACAATGAGAACACGCTAGAGAGTGAGCTTAGGGACAGGTATTTATAGTGGTTCCTTTGTAATCTTTTCTTAACCCCCATAGGAAAGAAGTGCTATTCATATTCCCATTGCACCAGGAATACAAAGTTGCCAGTAGCGTAAGGGAAGTGTTGGTCTCTGGTGTCTGCAGAGACCGTATTGCATAAGGCATTCCAATTAAAGCCTGCAAGTTCATGACATCCAGTCACAGTGGGACTCTGGATAGCCAGGACATGCCAAACAGTGTTAGTGTAATGCAGAAGCTGAGAACACAGTATACTACAGCTTCCTGTTCCAAATACTTAAGGATATTAAAAGATTTTTCCCCATAATTAGAAATTTAACACTAAGAAGTCTACAGAAGAGGAATCAAGTGATTGCCCAAAATAATTTCTTCGAGGAAGTGGTGGATCCCCTAACACTGGACACTTAAGAGTCAGCTGCACAGTGTGCAGCTTGTCTAGACTGGGCTTTCGCCAAAAAGATTGGACCAGATGATCCTTGAGATTCCTTTCAGCTCAGTGTTTTATGGTGAAAGATAACCTGTAATCATCCTTTGTTTCAGTAGCCAGGTTATCATTTTACTGCAGACTTGTTTTTTATTAGGGGCTCTCCTCCCAACAGCATTGGAAGAGGCGGGGACAACAGGAATGCTATTTACCAAATAACTTTAGCAGCTGATGACGAAACACAGCTTCTGGTTGAAGAAAATGAAGCACTGATATTCTAGGCCTTAGAACAATGCCTGTAGTAGCACAGCAAGAACCAATTCAGGGGGATACAACACTGACAAACTGAGAGCACACAGAAATCTACATCCCACTATGTAAACTGATGTTAAACAAGGGCCAGTCTAGTACATCCAGTTTCTTTTTTACCTGAAGTATGCAAGCAGAAGAAGTGTGTTAGCATGATTGTACTACCAGGGTCCATTTTTAATCTCAACTATGAATATTGAACCTATGTAAACCAAATATAGCAACACAATTTAAATTAGTGAAAAATGCATGTGTGAAATGCAGCTCCTGGGCCATTTGATTCATAAAAGACAATCAATCAAAGTCAGATGTTGCAGTCTGTACCGCGAGGAGCCCATCACATGTTTCTGAGTGCACACCTCAACCTGGTTGGGGGTTGTTCGGATTTATGTGGAATGAAGTTGTGTAACAGCCATAATCAAATTACCTTGTAATTTAAAAATAAGTTTACTTGCTTAATTAGTCTCGTCCCACTTTAGCATATGTAGAACAAGGCAGTGTAGACTATTTACAGTTATTAAGTAATGAGCTTTTGGTATGTCCCTTGTGCAAGACAATCCACATTTCCACACTTGAATTGCTTTACAATTGCAAAAGGACAGCTAAATGCCATGGATGTCTGTCCAGAGCTTGAATGCCTATGCTGCTGTTGACTAAAATAAACAAAGCTATTTAAAAACAAAACCCCCAACAACTATGTCTTACTGTGTCTGCCTTAGTATACAAAAAGTGATGAATGTGATTAATTGCTTATTGATTTAACCTTCATCTGTCAAATCTGAAAGTTTTCTCAAGCTGGACAAAAAGTTTAATTTGCTTTTGTTACAGATAGACATACCTATTTTTAATGTCAGTTTACTGCCTTCCCCCTGCTGCTGATGCTCTGTGCACAGTGATGGAACCTAAGACCATTTCACTGAAGAAATGTTTGCAGCTACTTGCAATGTTGGAATTTCATTTAGCTGCCTTTTTTTTACATAGAAAGATAAAATTAATGACAATGGGTGTGGTTTTTTATATTAATTTGCTGTACACATAGTTCAGATACCTCACAATAGCAAGGGGGTGGTCTGATTACTTTTTCTTAGGTTTGCTTTTTTCCCAGGCAAAGTAACCAGCCGTATATATTTTTCTCTTCAACTTTATATAAGAGATTTATGCAACTTTCCTATTTCTGTTGTGAAAAACAATCAAATTTTTGCAAAAAAAAAGAAGTCACTATGTAAGCAACAAGAAAAACATACTTACTTTTCGATTATTACTGCGTAGCCTAGTTCCAGAAAAAACAGCCTTAGTCTTAGCTTTTAGTGGATTTACTGTTTATGTAAATAGCAAGAGTTAATCCAGTTTACTGTAAACTAGATTAAATAAGATGTTACAGAAAAGACCAAGCTGTTTGGGTGCTGGCATTTTAATGCAAAAAAAAAGTCAGTTTGCCAAGAAAATTTTTCATCTTAACGCTTTCGGGAACCCATGCAGTGAAGCCCCATACCATTTCAGAGGAACAAAGAATGTCATCTCCCATGTTAAAAAGCAAAATTTTGGCAGCTAATGAGGACAGGAGAATCGAGGAATTTGAATCTTCGCAAAATCAAGCAGTAGTTCAGGACACACATGCAAGTGAGTTTGCATTAGAGTCAATTACAAATCAAGGCTTTGCTTAGAAGCAAAACTCCAGAGCGGGGCCCATAGGTGTCCTGGCAAGTACCTGCAAGGATAGCAGCAGGAGTAGGTAAAAGATTTTCACTGGAGTGAGCAGGCATGATGGAGAAGGGATGGACAAGGAGCAGGTGAGAGCTTCAGGCAGGCTCCACGACTAACAACAAAATACTCCTTCCTCCCAGCAAAAACATGTCCCACTTTCACACAGCCAGCTCTTTGGGCTACAGGTGCAAGGAGAAACAAATGCAAAGAAAAAGCTTGGATTTCACCTCAGTGGCTGGCAACAGCAGGCAAATGACCTGCTTATGGCATGGATCATCAGATGGACTCTTCTGCCTTTGGAGGACTAGAACTGTTGGTGAGAAGGGCACACCCAAGCTCTCGGAGCAGTAAAGCCTCTCATCCTTTGGACCAGAAGAACGAGATGAGCCAGGAGTAATGCTCAATCAAAGCAGTGGCACAAGCCACAGTTTGCCTTGGGAAGAAGACTCCGGATATTTATACATTTTGTAAGAAGCTGCCTTTGTTAAGAGAGTCTGGCACCAGAACATACCAGCTGGCCAAAGGCTGTGATCAAGAACCAAGCGGACCACACAGTTGTTCCCTCAAGCTCTGCCTACCAGTTTGTCAGACCATTGTAACTTGGCAGAATCAAAGGTTTTAAAGGTCTTTTGTAACTACGTCTGCTCCCACACAGTTACTTAGAAGAGAGGACAATAATTATAAAGGAGCTTGCCTGTTTACATACGAAGCACTGTACTCAGGATGTTTTCTGATCTACAGTGAATCAGCTCTGAATTACATTAATTGTATATGGGACAATCTCACTCTAATTTGTTTTGCAAAGTTTGTTCTCCTAGCTCAAGGGTTACACATGAGCAATAAAAGGATCCCAGTAATGAGACTGCCTCTATTGGGGATTCTGCATTTAAGATAACTCCAGTCTTTCCTTAATGGTTTGTACTATTAGTCTTCTCTTTCTTTTAATCTTGCTAAGTTTTCTCTATTTGGCAAATACACAGTGTAGACAAAAACCCCATCCCGAGATTTTTTTCCTCTGTATATTTCAGTGAAAATGGGTCATCTCAGTAAGAATATTTTTTTCTTCTCTGCAGTAAAAAAGATTAGATGACGAGCATTGAGTTGTAGCAAAGTGCTGCATTGCCATTTTGTTTTTACAGCGGAACTTTCGTTTAGGTACCTGGAGGTGTTTGGATTAGACATAGTCTTTTCTCAGGCTACACCCACCATCTGAATTGCACCAGTATTTAAACCTTTGAGTAGTTACATATAATTTGCATCAGCTTAATTTCCAAAATGCTACATTTGCATTCCTGCAAGAGGTGTACATGCCCCATCCCCTGAGAGGTGGAAACAGTTCTCTTAAGACAGCCATATCCAGCTCCAAAAACCTTCATGCCTTCTGTGTGAACCAGGTGGGAAAAAGGAGTAAAAGTGACTGGATGGAAAGGAGAAAACAGGGAAGAGAAGGCGGGGGGGGGGGAAGAGGGAAAGCAGCAGAAGGCACTGTCAGAAAATGTCCAAGGAAAGAGAAGTAAAACAGCACAAGAAGACAGACAATAGTGGCAGGCTGTGAAGATCTAGCAACTGCAGCGTGCTCCTCTACTGACTCTTCCTTTGCTGTCAGCTGAATCCCCAACCAAACTGTGCCTCGCCGTCTGCAGCAACTGCTGTTACCATATATTTTCAAATTATGCTGAGAGGCAGTAGATCTAAACTGACCCTCTAAGAAAAGAATATTGAAATTAAAAATATGTATTATCTTAAGCAGCTGTTCTTCAGATTTAAAATCAAGAAAAGTTGCATTAGAAGTATACTCAGGCTGTGAAGTAGCCAGAGGCATAGAAGCCACTCATTCCCCTTTCTTTTTGAATCAGATACAGTCTCTTTGTATGATCCCAAAATTCCCTTTACAGAGATCCCTTGTTTCACTCACTGCACAGGATGGGCTGCGTTCCTGTGATGAATGAGAACAGCATAACAAACGGGAAACCTGTTCCAGTTTTCAAGACAGTAAATCAATGCCTTACAAGAGAAGGGATGATGTTACAGACCAGGCACATCTCAGTACCTACTGGGGCCACTAAATTCTCACCCCAGTTCTGCCAGGTGCTGTGCAGGCAGTAGGCTGTGGTGTCTGGGTGGTACTCAGTCTATGATACCAGGGGTTGTATTTTGGAAGTACTGATCACAAAGGCAATCAAGACAGCAGAAGCTATGCTGCAATCATAAAAAGTACTGTAAAGTGAGTCCTAATTTTTTTACATCTCAGTTCAGGCTCTCAAAACTATCCAGCGGTCTTGATTTCAGACTCTCTACCTCAGAGTTCCATATGTAACACAGGCACAATACTCTCTTACTTTTCTCATAATCAGGAAGATAAACTGATGCAAAAAAGTCTAAAGCTCTCAAAGTTGATTTAGTTTGATCCCAGCAAGCCTTCAAGGATTGTGGAAGGGAGAGCACATAGGGAAACTGATAAAAAAAAAAAGAATCACTTCAGTGCAAGGTTTGGATGGTTCACAAAATCAGCCGGGCTCAGAGCCACACGCTGCATGCTGAACATAGACACCCCCATGCTGGCTGAGGCAGAGACTTGGTGAAAGGTCTAGCACAGGGGAAAAGAGGAGAGTTGGGACTCTGTGATTAAGAGCCCTGTGAGCACAGGGCAGCAGGTTACATACAGGTGCTTACTCTAATTCTGGCATTTTCTTACTTTGTAGTGCTTGAATGTCTGAGCTAGACAGGTAGAGATTTTATTTTTTAAACTGAGGGCTGGTATCAGTTGCTGAGGAGAATGCAAGATACAGAAGCTCATAGCTTCCATGTGTCTGTGCGAGAGAGAGACAATAAAGGAACTTGACACAGATCCCATTTACTCAAGGTGTGCACCACAACCTCCCACCACGCCATCTGCACCAGCCTCTGCTCTACCAGTGAGTCAAGCGTACCCCGTTTGCTTTGTGAAGATCTTCACACCTTTTGACCCCCAAAGCAGCAACCCACTAATTTTCTCCTCCAGCCTCTGATCAGACTCCATATTTATTTCTTCCACCTGAGACTGCTCAGTTGATTATCTGCCTCCTTTCAAATCAAGTAGCCTGCAAGTGCAGTGCATGCCCATACCATTCCAGATAAACATCCCAGCCACCCAAATGTGTTTGAAAGGAAGCCAAGTGACTTTGCGTATCCCCGTCTCAAGCTCCCACTTACAGTAATGTCTGCGTTACACAACATCACAACAACATACCAGCACAAGTCCTGCTTCCCACAGCCCTTGGTGCCAGGGCTACCTGCAGTCTGAAATACCTTCTCAGACCACACTTTATTTTTTTTTTATTTTTTTTTGGCTTGGCTCTGAGTGTGCAGAGCCGAGCCAGCACCTCTGTCTGCCACATAGGGGTTAGTTGTCAGCCACAGCACGACAGGTGACAGCCATTTCCTGTTTCTGAAAGCAGTGTTACCAGCCACACCATCCCTCTCCTTGATTTAGAAAGCTGGTTTGTTGTCATCTGGTTCTACGCTTCCACATGCAGGCTGAGGGCTGTAACAGGAATAACTGAGGTTACATGACACTTTCCCTGTTCAAAGCCCTCAACAAGGAAACCCACAGGAATTGTTTATTGTAAACATTTCCCACAGACTAAACCCAACAGGTACCAGCAAGCAGTCTTGCTCCCCTGCATTTTCTAGTGTAACATAACAACAAAGGAGCATGCTCAAGAACCAGTATATGGAATGAGGTATCTGTTTAATTTTATCCCTGTGGACATTCTATGTTTTCACTTGAAGGTTTATGCCAATTATACTTCTCAGCTGTTAGTATCTGCCAAATGGATTCTTATTAATGGGGAAAAAAAGATCAATAGCAGAATTTTTCTCAGCATAAGGGATGAAACCAATCCCTGCTCGTATAAATTACAAGCAAGAGCAGCGCTAATCTCAGGGATTTTTTTTATAGTCACCGCTTCTTGCAGTGTCTAGAAAGCAGTCTCAAACCTTTGAAGTTTTCAAATCTAAATTCCTGCTTACAACTGCTAAAATATGAGGGGTTTTTTTCTCGTATCCACCAGTTCTCAGAGGCACTACCTTCTGCAGTGACATCACAGATGCCAGTCCCACAACCTGTGCTATGCAGACAAACACCCACACCTTGAGTCCTCAATGGACCCACATGCCTGGTAAATCAGAGTCAGAAATCCAGCAACAAACAGCAGTAACAGAAGCACGATACATGCTGCAGCATGTACGATGGAGATGTCATGTCACTACGAAACACCAGCCTCTGCTGAGCATATATTAAAAAAAAATTCTGAAAGAGGCAGAGATTTGAGATGAAATGTGGTGATTGCAAACCTCAAAGAATTCAGTATTTTAACCCTAGACTGTACAATGTCTGGCAACCTTATTTCCACATTGTTTTTAAACAGAGATGTCTGACCCATAAAATAGTGTCCATAACTTTGTCTTCTAGAAAAGTACAGCGAAATATCGCTCTTTTTTCCTTTTGAAGACATAAACCACCTAAAATGATTAATAAGTAAAAATACAGGAACTAGTAAACACTCCAACTTTTCCTTTAAGATATTAAAGCTTCCAGTTTGGTTTGGTTCTGAAAGCTTCTAAACAAATTATGTAAATTACCCATACTAAATACTTGGTTTGCAAGAACAACAAAAGGAGCTAATGCTGATGTTACTTTTAGTCTTCTAAAGTTATGCTAATGAAAACACTAATCAAAGATTGCAGTCACATTTTCAGTCCTTGCCTGCTGTAGGTGGATTTCATTGAGCAATAAGATTTATAGCTTCATCATGACACAACGTATATAAGGCTGAACTCCTTCAGCTGCTAATGAAATGTGATTTGGGGACTCTTGCACCAGCTGGGTGATGATTAGGGCTTATCACAGATAGGTCTAGGAAAAGGCTGGGAAATACTTAAGCTTGTTTTGCAGGTACTTTGAGCTCTTAGGAAAGGAGCAATTTCTCTACAATAGCAGCCTGAAGTTTTCTGCCTGTATAAGAAAGGTAACAATAAGGTTTTTAGCTGATTTGCAAGTGATAGGGTTATATGAATTCTGACAAAATCCTACCAAATCTTTCTGGTTCAGTGCCTTTTAAACTGTGAGATGGGTGCTTTGTCTTCTCAGTCAGCTCAAAAAAAATGTTAATTAAGCAACTGGCTTCAGAGAAACCTTGCAGAACTTGCTCTATATGATGCATCTTGACTTGAAATTCTGCTTTCAATAGTTACCTGCTGGCACAACAAACAACTCTGTGTAGGTTTCCCAAGCAAAAAGGGGATCCTAAACATAGTTTCTGCTTATGGGGATGGCTCCATATTAACTATATGCAGAAGGGCCACTGAAACATGTAAGTTACTGAGTAATTTTAAAATAATCAATGTAATAAGAAGGTAGCTCCTACCCTCATAATAATAAATACTTTAAAAGCAGAGGAAGTTAGAAGTTAAACTGTGACTTCTAGAATATCTTGTCCATGCGTGCTATCAGCTGGGGGGGAAATGGGGGAAAAAATCTACATGAGTAGTAAAATACCTGTCTCCTTAACACAGACTGTATCTCAGCTGCAGAGCAGATTTCTGTTTAAAGCTCTTCTTGCTGTGGGGAGCTCCAATACTTCCTGCTCCTTTCCTTAGTAAAGGTGGTCTCCAGTGCCTCTTAAAAGGGAACTGCTGCCTGTCAACTGAAAACTACACAATAGCTTTTAAAAATCAGTTTTCATGAACTGTGAGACTTCAGACTGGGTGATTAAAAGATGGAGAGGTTTTTCAGAGTGGATTGGAGAAATACGACCTCATATATTGCAGAGCTCAGTAGCAAAAGCTTCCCCTTGTTTTTATTTCAGGTAGTTTTTATTATAAAATACATACTATTTTGATTCTTTTGTAGCCCAAAGGAAGATTTCTCGAGGGACTTGTGTTTTTCATGAACATTTCTTATTCATGTCAAATTCAGTCATTTTTGTAAAAGAAAGCCATTTTCTTTTCTATTGAACCAAAGGCTTGCATATTTAAAATTCTCCTGCAAGTGGACAGTGCATTCTATAGATTTGTTTTTGAAAAAAGCTGCCCACTTGTATCCCAGATTATGTTCATGATGTTTAAATGTGTTTAGATATGGCAGAGAGGAAGGTTAAGCTCTGTTGTGTGAATGTGGTGGGATTTTTGTGTTTTTCTGGAGTTTGTGGGGTTTCTGTGTGTTTGGTTTCTTGTTTTTTTTCTTTCCATGACTATTTTACATGGTTATGAGACTGTACCTGACAAGCTTTTAACATCCAGGTGCTCAGAAACACTTCAGAGTAGTGCTTGCTTTAGAGATGCAAGTACACAGTGCCAGTCTGAGATAAGGAGTCATCCAGAGAACTGATAGGTCAGCAAACCTCATGCTTGCAGGTCAGGTCCTACTTCTTTCCTAATGATGTTATCTACTTATCACACTCCCTTTGAAATAATTTCATTCTGTATTTGACTTAGGGTAAGAAAAAGAGTCGTGAGAGCTGTACCTAATACAAGTCCCTTAAGTGTCAGCATTCTGGTGACATATTAGCTAAGAACTAGATGAAGAAACAGTTTTGTGCCTTTCTTTAATACTGCCACAATCCAACTGGAGGTCATAGGACACTAATCCACAGAGAGGGCACCCTGGCCCTTTCTGAGATGTTATCCCAGAACAATGCACATGAGTGGTGCCGCTTCCAGTACAGATGCTGGGGCTGCACCTGGTGCTCCTTAGCAGGGCTGGGCTGGCTTACAGAATTCCACGATGGCTGCTTTCCTTTGGGCCTCTACTGGAGGCTACAGTACCTCCATTCTGTGGACTCTGCCCAGTGTGGAAGTGCAAGGCTCAGTGCTCTCCAGAGTGCTTCCCTGAGGAAGCTCAAAGCCATGCTCCTCATCTCTGAACTGGCTGAGGACACTGTCCATCCTTCCTTACTGCTAACTATAAAGTGCTGCACAGAAAAATGTTCAAAATTAGGCCAGAAAGAGAAGCCTAAGTTAGCATATTTTTCTGTGGATTAAATTCATTAAGCCCCTTTTGAGGATGAGAGCAAAGGAGAAGTGAAAGAGTAACATCTTAATAATAATTTTTTTTTAAGTGCTTATTCATGGAGGCTTTGCTCAAAAAGCACAGAAATGCTTCTGTTATCCTGTAGAAGACTGTCAGGGAATAGACTGACATTCCCAAAGTTTCTCTCCTTTCTGTTGTTAAATTTAACTCTCTTGGAACAGAAGAATTTAGGTTAGGAGGAGGATCTGGAGGCCATTTGGTCCAACCCTTGCTCATGGCAAAACTACTCTCGAAGCCAGGTCAGTCTGCTCTGGCTCTTGTCCTGTTGAAGTGCAGAGACTCAACCTCTTTCCTGGGCAGCCCATTCCAGTGTTCCCCCACTTTTTCTGCAGGAAATTTAGGTCATTGTGGTGCTATTGCCTTCAGGGTTTCCAGACTGAGACCAGCAGGTTTCCACTGTCTTTGTGTTCCATAAGGTGCACCGTGTGAAGTGCAAATTTAATTATGGCCTGAGTACTAGGCTGTGCAAGTGGGTTTTGTTTGTTTAACTAGGATTTCTGATAAAGGTTCTCTGGAAGCTCTGGCAGCAATATGCAATTACCTGGGCTTGAGCTTTACCACGCTCTGCAGCGGGTGCCAGGGCTGGAATGTACTGTGCCATAACATGCCATCCTCCACCAGCCCAGCTCCTGACCCAGTGGCTACAGCAGCACTCTGGCTGTGCATTGCATGGCTCACTGCAAAGCAATCTGGCTAGAGGCTGCAGTGTCAAATACTATGGTGGGACTTCAACGTGCCTCAAAGTAGGGCATTGGGATGTAGCTTTCTTGAAACATACCTTAATTTTTTTCTTCTCCCTCCTTACAAATAAGAAATGGTTAGGACAGTTGGACTGATTAAAATCAGTTACATTCTAGTTAATGGGATTAGGGCACTAAGGGGCAAAATGTGCTACTCCAAACACCCTGTGCTGAGTGAGGGCCATATAACGTGGAGCATCCCATGCCCCAGCTTTGCAAGACCTTTGTCTGACCACAGCAGCCAGCAGAAAAACCACAAAGAGCATGTGAACAGGTGCTCAGATGCCTCTTGTGGCTTTGCCACAAAGGCAGATAATGTTTCAACTAAGATTTATTGTCCTGAGCTTTATTTTTTGGAGGCTTTACTTTTACTTCAGCTCTTAACTGGCTGGCTGTGAATGCAAACAGGCAGACCTATACATTCAAGTTAAATATGCTGCCTTATGTAGGGAAGATTATTATGAATTTTCTGTAACATGTTTTCTTAGATATCCTCTGTGGATTTTTACACAAGAGGATATGAGTATTTCAGATGTAGCCATTGTAATTCAAGATTAGATAATTTCTGATACCTATTAATACCTTCCCCATCCCCAAGGCAGGTTAAGGATTTGACATTCCTCTATTCGGTAAAGACTCTTGCAGAAGTGCAGTACAGCAAATGACATGTTTCATACCTGCCTGTGAGGGCTAAGAAGGGTTCACTGCAGCTCACCTCCTTTCTGTTTGTTGTACAGCGACTTCTCCACTGACAGTTGTTCAGCTCCTGATGGAGGAGCAACATGTTCCCAGTGAGGTGCCAGCAGCCCTAAAGCACCTGGCCAAGTACATAGTGCGTGGTTTCTATGGTGTAGAGTATTCCCTGGCCCTGGACGTACTGATCCGCTACCCCTGCGTGAAAGAGGAAGACTTGTTACAGCTGCTCAAGTATGAGCGTAAGCAGTTGCGCACTGTCCTCAACACGCTCAAGGCAGACAAGCTGGTGAAGCTGCGGATGCAAGTTGAAACGGGGCCGAACGGGAAGAGCACAAGGCACAATTACTACTACATCAATTACAAGGTGCTGGTGGATGTGGTAAAATACAAACTGGATCATGTACGTCGGAAAATAGAAGCGGATGAGCGGGATTCAACTACCAGATCCTCTTTTAAGTGTCCGTCTTGCTCTAGCACTTACACAGACCTTGAAGTCAATCAGCTCTTTGATGCATTTACAGGTGTGTTACTTATATTGCTTATTTGCTGCTGTCTTAAAGAATAACCCTGATAGCACAAAATTGTTTCCTAAGCAAACTTTGCAATGAAAGCCTGTTTGTTACAATATGCTTCTTGTTTACTGGTGGACAAGGGTCTGGGACAGGGGATGCTGGGAGTGTGGGTAAGAGAAATGCTGCCTCTGTAGAGCAGGCCATGCAAAAGGAAGAATAATCTTGAATATATGAGCTGGCATTGGGAATCAGGATTCCAGGCCTCAGCTTTGCTTTGAACTTGGCTGAGTAATCTTAACCCATCCAATTCTTGTGAGTCTCACTTCCTCATATGGAAATATGAGCACAGTACTCGCTTTACTGTGTTTTGAATCTCTCAGATAATCCATTTGTGTGGTCAGTTCTTCTGACAGAAGAGTTGGACAAGATGGGTAAAACTGTTTGCAGTCACCTACTGTAATGAGCATCTTGCAGCTCAGTAGTACCAGAGCTGTTCTGTCACTCCTGGGCTGGGAAGTTCAGGCTCCTCCCAGGTCAACGTGACACATCCACAGCAGAAGTGGTGTCAGAGATGGTGGATGTTTCTTCTCTAAAATCAAAATAACTAAATAGAGTATTCTTTGAAAGTGAGTCAAAATGGCATCATAGTGCAATGCAATACTCAGAGCACAGCTACTGTGCTGACATCTGGGTCATGGGATCTGCAAAGGATGCCAGAGCCAGGCAGAATGAACTTTATACAACTAACCTGAAATGCTAATGGTGAAATTTGTATTCTGCCAGTTAGCAAAATCATCCCTTTCTTCTAAACGGAGGGACTCTGTCGAGTTACTGAAATGCAAATACTGAGGCTGCTGATATATTTTCACAGAATAAGCTTGAAGTTTTGTTTGTTTGTTTTCCTGAAGACATAAATATAGGATTTTAGCATATGTCTTGACTGACTCTGGAACAACTAAAACCAGATGCTACTTATGCTTGAAAATATTTTTTTTTTCCTTACATTAAGAACTGAGGAGATAGGAGAAGAAAAAAAATGAACTGATGATAGTACATGTCCATCCAGCTTATATTTCTCTCCTGAGACATTTCTCACTTTCATAGCAAGTGTGTCATACCTGCTGTGTCAAGTTTGCCTGTAGAACTGAGTTCCCCTTGTTAATATGAACAAATAGATAAAGCCAGAACATCTGGGTAACTGTCCAGGCTGCAGACTGCTTAACAAGGTACTGCTGCTCTTTCTGCATTCTATGAATGAGAATTCCCCCTTTGGAAAATGTTGCAGAGACTTTCCGCTGCACTTACTGCAACACTGAAGTGGAGGAAGATGGCTCAGCATTTCCGAAGCACGACGCTCGAACCTTGCTGGCACAGTTCAACGAGCAGATCGAGCCTGTCTTTGTGCTGCTGCGTGAGACTGAGGATATTGTGCTGCCCTATGACTTGCTGGAGCCTCAGCCAACAGAAATACCAGAATTATCAGAAAGGTATAAACATAACCCTAGAAATTCTGATCAATGCAAATCCCCCCAACAACTTTCCAGTTGTAAAATCTCTGAAATACTGAACTTGCAGCCTACTATGTATTCCATTCTGCTTTGTTCAGTACATTGTGCTGTTTAATGAAGAAGTCTGTAACACCTAAGGCATCCTAAATTATTGCTATGCCTTTTTAGGTTTTTGGTACATTTTTAAAAGTAATTTATTTCCCAGATTACTCCTTCAGCTAATGTTTCGCTATCAGTGTGCTTCATCCAGAGATGCACTACTGAAGATACCTTGCGAAAATGAGGGGTTTAAAACCACTTGCCTCTGAGATGAGGTAAAAGGGAATGTAAATTATTTTAATATAGAGCACTTGTTGAAGCTAGTCTGCTGATAAAACATGTTTTGGAGGTTTGTTTGGGGCTGTTGTTCAGTTTTATTTGAATGGGAACTTGGCGGGGGGGTCTTGCTTGAATTCTACCTCTTCAAAATGTGACATCTCATTCAGCTTTGATCCAAAGTTGGGTTCAAGTGTGCTGGAATCCTGCAGCCATCCTGAAAAATGGGCACATAGAAGTTCCTCTTTTGGCCTTACATACACCCAAAACTTAACTATTGATGTTCAAGACTCAAAGCGCAAGAAGAAAAGAAGACAAAAAGCAACTGAAAAGCAACCTATCTGGTTGTCACAAAGCACTGTGGAAGGAGCAGCAACAGCCACCAACAACAGTGTCGGTAAGTTGAATTTATTTGCTAATGCATTAAGCAGCCTTAGTGCATTTTAAATACAACTTTCCCATTGAAAATGTAGTGCACTTGGTTTAGAAGATAATGTTTCAATTCTGTTAGTAGTTATCAGATCTTAGTTTCCAAAATCTAGGTTTTAGACTGATTGAGTAATATTCCTAAAGCCAGAGGCGAGGTAGCAGGTCCTGAAACTTCTGGCTTTAGCCATGCAGTAATGTCAGTGCTAATCTTTACAGTGGAATGCTCTTGGAAATGTCTGCACTTTTGAGAGAATTCTAGTGTGGGTAAAAAAGATCCAGAGTTGAAAAAATCACCTATGTATGCCTGTGGTAACTGTAAACTATTGATCCCTCCTAACATTTAGTATTGTGTATTAGGAGTAAAGGCTTCTGAAGAAACTGAAGAAAGTGTTAAAGAAACTGTCACTGATAATGAAATCATCAAGACTCTTCTGATCCATGAATCCAAGTCATCATCTAGCACAGACCAGGCTCCTGTTGTCAAAAGCAAACTACATGGATCACACAGTGATGAGTCTGAGGAGGATGCCAAGCACTCAAGAGCAGCAGGAATGAAAGTAGCAGGCAGCAGCTTTGAGCAAGAGGAGGAACAAGAAACTCTGGGTCCTATTTTAATGGTAGCTGGCCAGCCCCGTTCATATGGTGAAGTTAATGAAAATCCAGAGCTTGTGTCTCTCATGACAAATGAAGAGAGAGACGCTTATATAAAAGTAGGACAAGAAATGTTCCAGTCTGTCTTTGAGTAACTACTACTGTAGGAATACTCAATCTTGTATGGAATGGATGAAGGCTTCTAACTTGTGTTCTTCAAAGTTTACCGCTGAAGGGTTAAGTTTTGTTTGAACTTGCTCTTAAGTTGCAGCTTAAGATAGTAATCCTGTAGTAGGTAACTACAGTTCAAATATTATCATTGCAGTCACAGCAAATGTTTTCTGTTGTAATGCTTAGACTTTGTGGATGATGTAATTAGTTTTGGAGCATGAGGATAGGTTTGGATCTGATTAAAATAACATTTGAAAAGCAGTGATGCAATCTATAGTAAGAAATAAATTATTCCACCTTCCTCCCAGAAATAACAGTTACTTGCCGTAGTGAAAATGAGTCCAAATCAAGTATGATTTGGTTTCATTCCATGCAAGTGTTTCACTCATTTGCTAGGTCACTCTCAATACAACAATAAAGGACAGGTGTCACACAGCAACCTCCTCCTAAGGGAAGAGCTGTTACTAAATTGCACGAGCAATAGGTGAGAACCAACTCTGGCCTCTGAACTTTCATCCTAAGAATGATTTTTCCAATTCTTTGTATTCAGGGAACTACAGAACCGTCTTCAGTGATAAACACGGCAAGGAGCATTGGACAATAAAATGTAACATTTCATTTTGGTCCAGATCAGTAAGGGAGCAAACAGTGTATCAAGCACAAGACTTTGCTTCTCCCACCTCACTCCCACACTCCCCAGTGTTCTTTTAAAGCAAGAAACAAATTCTACTTGAACTGAACTACATGAGTACAAGGACTGGCATTAGGCATAAGTGAGAGTTTAACTTCTTCAACAGTTCTACTGCTTGAGAAGGGATAATGATATTAGACTAGAAGGGCACAAAGCAAAACACAGGTTCCCTCTGAAGGTTAGGGAACACTTCACTGGAAGGGTGACTGAGCACTGGCGCAGGTTGCCCAGAGAGAGGGTGGTCTCCCACCATGAAGATGCTCAAAAGCCACCTGGGGAAACAGGCCCTGTTGGAGCAAGATGACCTCCAGAGATCCCTGCTGACCATTCTGTGATAAAAGGGTAGAGAGAAAGTATGACCCAAGAAATACCATTTCAATGCGTCTTTCATGTACACGTACTGTTGGTTTTGACTGAGGTAATTTTCAGTAGCTGGTGTGGGGCTGTGTTTTGAATCTGTGCTGAAAATAGTGTTGATAACATAGAGATGATTTCAGCACTTGCAGAGTCCAGGACTTTCCTGCTCATCACGCCATCCCCCAGCGAGGAGGCTGGAGGTGCACAGAGTTAGGAGGAGACAGCACCAGGACAGGTGACCCACACTGACCAAAGGGCTATTCCACAGCAGATGGCATCATGCTCCGCATACAAAGCTCAAAGAAGACAGAACAGGGGACAGTTGGAGTAATGGCATTTGTTTTCCCAAGTCCTTGTTATGGTTCATGGAGCCCTGTTTTCCTGCAGATGGCCAAACACCTGCTTGCCATTTTGCTTTGCTTGCATGTGTAGCTTTTGCTTTACCTATTAATCTGTCTTTCTTTCAACTACGAATTATTTTGCTTTCACTCTTCCACTTCTCTCTCTGATCCCACTGGTTGGGGAGTGAACAACCAGCTGCTTTGGTGCTCAGCTGCAGGCTAGGATTAAGTCCACTATTCCAGGGCAAGAATTCAGGAATGGTGTGTGCTCATGCTCTCTCTTGAGCTTAGAATTTAATGATTCAGCATTTTAAATCTGCACACATTATCTCACTCTACTTTATTAAAAATGTCCTCTTTTAGGTCTGAGTGATTCTTGGGCTAAATTAGTAATTAAAACTTTGATTGTTTCAGTTTCACAGGTTTGTCTTTGTCACAACATAGTTCCTTGGTCCTCAAAATGGTAAAGTTTTTTTCAGCATACAGTAGTAGCACCAGTTTAAAGCCTGCAGAATAACTAAACAGTCTTCAAACCTTTTGCTAATCTACTTTCATCCTTAGACATGAGAGGCATGTGACCATAATCTGCCCTTTCAAAATTCATGCATAAAACCTAGAGACACTCCAAACAAACTAGAAAAAAAAAATCACAGAATAATTACATTCTCATTTTATTTAAACTTCAAGCATATGTAGGCTTCACCATCACTATACTGTCTCCCACAGTATATAGCCATATTACCACACTAACCTCAAAAGCAACACAATCCTGAATTAAAGATGACCAGTGCTTTTTAACTACTTTCAAAAAAGCCTTGTGATAAGGTAAACAGGATCTTTATAATGCAGCAGGTCTGCTGAATAAGCTACTTCTAGCTCAGTTTTATGACTTAGTGTTATTATCAACTCTGATCTGAAAAACTGGACAAAGTTTTCCAATCTATTTTTCTGTAATTCTAATTCCACCTTTACCATGAGACTCCAGGGAGTGCTGACTACACTGTTTTTTAAAAACATTAACTTTAATTGTAGTTTCCTAAATTTCATTACCAAGTCAAACACTTTAGGAACAGATTCTACAGACTTTCAATTGCAGCAATTTTAAGTGTTACCTGTGAAAAAGATACTAACATTTTCAGACAGGTTTAATCCTTTGAACATCAAAAGGATTCAGCAAATACAGAAAAATACAGCTGGTTTCTGCAGTTAACTACAAACCCAGGGTATTCAATTTCACCTCAGATAAATGTGCTGAGAAAAAGGAATTCCACAGGCCACGAACAGGAACTTTTTTGTTACAGACCAGCTACACCCTAGGCTATAAAGGCAACATGTAGGTATGTACCGTGTCTATACCTTGTATTTGTAGAAGATGCAAGAAAATTAGACAATTTCTTGTCCCAGGAAAACTAGGAGTGTGTCTTGTAAGAGAAGTAACAAACTGCTACAAGCATCCCAACAAGTCAATTAATTTCCAGCAACAAACTCAGCATACCAGTGTGTAAGCCAAAGAAAATTTTTCAAAAGAGAAAACTTACAGACAAGTCCAAACTTTATTTAAAACTACCATTTTGAACAATTTTAAAATTACCAAACAAGTCACAATAAAAAATGAAGACAGAAAAAGAACAGTGCAGCATAACTGAACAGAAGTGGATTCAGTTCCAGCTGTTTAAACTGCCACAGGCAGAAGATCATATACCTATCCCTAAGAGGCAGTGTGTTAAAAGTTTTACATTTTTATACACTTCCAGAATTCTGGGAAATTACTGCTGATCTTCCATATGCATTTGTATACATAGAATTTATAAATGCAGATATCTTCAGCTTATTCTTAGGCGTTTTGAGCTCCAAAAGTTTCTGTAAAAGAAGAATAAAATCATTGTCTAACATCTACAAAACATCAAACAGCTCCTTACCACATCCTCACAAGCATTTTGAGGCATGGCTTACTTGAACAGCTACAGCCATACCCCCACACACAGGTTAAGAACAGCTGAGAGCTATCTACAGCTTAGGTGTGGCGTGGCATTCTTGGTCAGACTGTTCCCACAGCAGGCCTGTGCACGAGTGTGCACCAAATGGGCACAACAGACTTGTGCTGGCATAGCTGTGACGAGCACAATGCTGACAGGCAGTGAACGAAGCAGAAGGAAGATGCACCTTCCTTCACACTGTGTTCTGGAAAAAATCTGTGCTGCCACTGCAAATGCATTAAAAAAAAAGCAGGTTCGTCAGCTTATACTGTTTAAGGAATTGGAATGAGGTACACTAGCAGAAAACTGCTACTATCAGAATGCCCAGTTCATGCCTTTATAAATCCCATTACTGTACACTCCACTGGAGAATTACAAGTCTAACAATAAAATAAAAGTCTCTAATACTGTAATTTTGTCACAGTATTATAGTAAAAAAAAAAGAAATATTTTCTCTGACCTTCATTATCATTAAGTTTTCATATCTGCATAAAAGATATTTGATGAAAGTGAAAAATTTTATTGCTGTCAAGCACACTGCAACTTTTTTCTACCTCATGGTATACTTTACATGAAAAATAATTTCTTTCTCCCTGAGTAGATATTTACTATTCTGAAAAGTCTTTTGAATGTTTCTATCACAAAAAACATTGAGCAGTCTGTCAGGAAATTATACTGAGCATTATTAAATCACTTAATATCAATTATAATTTACAATATTATTAAACCCAAGCTTGTGTAACAAGAAAAAAATACTACTCCATTTGATTAAGTTTCAAAACCATTATGTTGTGACATGCACTTTAAATATGTTAATTTTTATAACATTATCAGCCACAGAATCTAACAAAGTAAAGAGAAGGGACATGGACAGCAAAATAAAATCCCTTCATATCAATACAACATTTTCAAATGCACGACTACAAAACCATCACGTATTTTTACACTTGTATTTTTACACCATCACGATAACTGCTTACTTCAATCAGTGATATTTAAATTATAGCATTCCAGAGTGTCTTCCCAATTCATGTGCAGAATATAGAAAATAATCTTTACCAGGTTCTTTCAATGTTTGGGCATCTCCTACTAATTCTTGATCTTGAGCTCCACCTCCATCCAGTAATTCATCAGACAAACTGTTGGTTTGGGCCTCTGTTTCCATTTTCTTCATTAAATCTGCCTTTGTAAGAGAAAAAGCAAATCTCAAAATTATGGATAATTCTTACTGCTGAGTAACACAGACATTTAGGGTATGCACTTCTAAACAACACCCCAAGTAAGAGCAAAATACCTCTGCATATACAGCAAGTTTGAGGGGCAAGTCTTCAACTTTCACAAAGTCATCTTCATCAGATTTTTGACTTACATTTCCAGAACCGGGTTCCTGTTAATAAAAATTGTGATATTTAAGAAGTTCTATTTTGTTTTATTTTCACTCCAAAACTCATAAAAAAAACCAATGTGCATATCAAATTTGCAGATGGAAATGAAACAAGACTGCAAACCAGAAACAACAATGAAATAGGAAAAAGCTTCTCATTTCTCTTGGATATATCTTAACTGAAATATACACACATATTCATTCACTAGCACAGGTGACTCTGTATCAGGGCTGCCAGCCATGGAGCTTTCCGAACTTGCACCAGATTTGTTTTCTGCACACGTGGTATCCGGTGTTTGAGTTTCATTCACTGCTGAAGATGAGCTTGATTCTTCTGTTTTCACAGTGGCTGTTATAAAGGATTCTGGGGTATTGTCTGTTAAAGCTGGTGTATTCTCCATGACACTGAGGTAATGAGGCACAACTGAAGCCACATCTTGTTCACCTGAAACCACAGAATTACATTTTAACTAGGCAGAGATAGTAAAAGATTCTGAACATACAAAAATGCCAGATTATTATTATTATTATTCTTTTAAAATTATGATCCAAAGCTACAAATGAGCAATGAAACTGAATTACAGTCTCTCAGGCCAGCACAAAGCTGACTGAAGTAAAACATAGTTATACTCTTACACACTTAAGTATAAGCAATTTATCACATCAGAGTATGTGACTTGATTTCTGACTCAAAAGTTTTTTAAAAAACCACAAAAAACAGAACTAAGTAATCTACTATAAAATAATTATTCTAGGTATGAGGAGATATAATACAGAACAATAAATTCCTTAATATTTTGCCCCTCTAATATTAATCTTTAGCTTAAAAAAAAGGCCAAGAACAAAACTAGTGTTTGCAACAGAAAAACACACGGAAGGTGGTAGTAACAAGTTACACTAGAAATAACATTCATACAGCCCAGCAGTGCTCCCTTCTTTTGATGGAAAATAATTCCTTGGTTCTTAATCAGTTACAACATTACTCACAGAAAAAAAATTAAAATATAAAGTGATTTTAATAACTAGTAAAATGGTAGCAGAAAAAACAAGTACTAGACAAATCTAAACATCAAACCAGACATATTAATTCTGATACAGTTGTGTGCCAAGAGCTGCAACAATCAGCTAAAATTCTTGCTCATGTCAAGCATCAAAACTACATCTACCTAAGTAAGATTATTCCATGTTTCCTCTTTAAAAGGTTTGCTGTGTCAATATCAACACAGATATATCCAGGCAACTGATACAGTTCCATGAAATAGACAGTCCAGTAAATTTGATCATCTTTATTACATGTATCACAGACACTGTCCAAGATTAATTCTCACAATATGCAAATTCATATGGAAGTGTTAGTCTCTCAGTTACTGCATACAGGGCTTACCTCTAACATTAACAGATTCTTGTTCTGATAACAAAATCTCACTGCTTTTTGCCTGGCTCAGTTCTTGGTTTGAAGTCTGTTGCGGAAGGTAGAAATGAGTTAGAACAAAATGTTACTGATCAGCTTCATATCTTACTGGCTAATTTACTAACTAGAAACATTCTGTACACTTGCTCATGATTTTGGCTTTTCACTAGTTTGAAATAAAGACAGCAAGTCCCTATTTGCTAGCTAGTCAGCAACAGTTTACAAAACCATTAACACTGATATGAATGTTTTATCTGAACATTTCCACTACAGTAGTTCCCAGGTAAACTCTGGTTCAAATTAAAAGATCTACTGTTTTAGCCTTTAAAGTAAAATGTTCCAATTACATCCTTGCCTAATGTTAATATCTGCTGAGCAATCCAAAGTTTCAAGAGATTGTCCATCTTATTTAAGATGTAAAGAACTGACAATTCCCCAAAACCAGGTCACACACATTTAAATGTTTTTAAGAAAACTAACAGTGAAATGACAATCATACCAAATAACATTTAACCATTGTCCCAGAAATAATTATCACGTGATAAGGGAGGAAAGATAAACAAAAGACATGCTAGAATACAAGAGTGAATGACTCCTAATTAGAACTTGATCTCAGCAAACAGAGAAAGAACTAAAAGTTTAAAATGATGCTTTTCTGAAAGTTTAACTTCTCACTTGCAGCTTAACATTTTTTCTCTCTCATGGCAGATGTAAACATTAGCTTTGTCTTTGTCAATCCATCCACTCTGGCATCAGCTGTAATAAACTCAGGTGAGGAATGCTACATTTTGCATGTTGCAGCTATTGGTATCATGCAATTTCTTGTATTATTCTTTTACTTTCAAGAGTATGAAAACAGTGCAACAAGAAAAACTGAGGTACATACAAATATGAACTGAAAAAATGTGCACTGGCATAGGTTTGTTCTGCTTTTACAATTTTAGTGGTACCTGTTCATTTTCAGTTGTTGTTTCACTGCTGGCTTGTAGCGATGTTTGCACATCAACAGGTCCTTCCTCAAATTCTATTTCTTCATCTTCATTCTCATCTTCTCCACTGCCATAGTTAGTCAGAGCCTGGGTTTCTGCTTTTGATAAACCTAAAGGCGAATCAATGTAAAACCACCTCTGAATTGCCAAATCCTGTTGGAAAACTTACTGCAATGATCAGTTATACCCCTTACTTCAAAACATTATTTAAGATTAAGATACAGTAGCAACTTAACTTTCAAAGATCCGTATGCTTAACATCAACTATATTATGAACAAACACCCCTGTGTTGGTGTGAAATGTCAAAGTTATTAAACAAGTTGGTGCAAAGAATGTAAATAGTAAAGGAATCCAAGCCAGAAGTAGCTCGTGTAAGACAAAACACAGGACAAAAAAATTAATAAATATATGCAAGCTTTACTTTAAAGTAAAAGCACATTTTAAAAAGCCACATTATTTAAATGAGAAACTGCATAAGATTTCCACAGCTTTTACATCATTCAGGTTAAAGGCTGAGAAACTTCAAGTTAGGCTGAGACAGGATATGTAACTTCATGAATCTGGTTCTAATATATTTTTACAGACCTACTGATTATGAAAAACAACGAGCTTCTCTAACTGGAATATTTAACCCTTGACATAACACTAGGAAATACAGTACTGCAAAACTTTCACTGACGAAGGACTGACTATAAAATCTGTGAGAGAAGGTGTTACATAGCACTACTTCATGCAAATCCAGTTGTAAAATTAGCTGGTCAAAACTACAGTGAAAGCACTGAATAATGAACTATATAAAAGTGCCTTACTTATTGCCACTGGACCGCTTTCACTTTCCTCATCTTCCTCTTGATCAGATGCATCAGACCTAATACTTTCAGGCACTCCATTACCTGCACACATTTCTGAGTCCGGTACTTGTTTGGCAGTTTCAGTCTCATCCTTGTCCTAGGGAAACATGGAATACTGTGCAATTTCATGCTTATCTAAAGACTAAGCTAAGGTTTCCACATAAAGGAGTCATTTTTGTTTCTCAAAAGTAAATAAGTATCTACTAAAAATCTGTTTAAGTAGTCCTTAAGGCCTTGAAATGAATACAGCAGAACAATACTTCTAAAACACAGCATTGGAACTTCCCGTAAGAGATCATGCACTGTTCAGACACAGCTTTCAAGGACCTCCTAACTACTGAGTATTTCGTAATCCGAAAAGGTTGACATTGATCAGCATGCTAGGTTAAAAAAAATTCTTCAAATTAGATTTATCATTATCAAGAAGACACACACACCTGCATTATTACCTTCCAGCAACTTCCCTGCTCCTACTAAATGAGGAGTAAAAATATTCCTAACTGCAGCTTCTCATTTCTTTAGCATTATCTCCTCAGTATCTCTGCTGAATGATTTGCTAAACATGCTGTGGGAGAAAATTCTGCTCTTCCTATACCTCAAGTAAAGCCCTGAGTCTGGCTCCACATCTTGAAAGGACTGTGCTATGGCAACCACAACAAGTGCTATACAGCTTCCCACTTAGACTTCCAAAGCAGTGACGTGTGACAGAAGCTCTAAGCCCTAGAAGAAAGCACTGACTCCACTCCCACACATGACTACGCCTATACCTATGTCCATTCAGGAAAGCAATCAACATTCAACTTGGTGTATATATACCTGCATCACTGGCTGGAGAAAGCTGAACATTCCAGCAGACCATACAAAACTTCATACACAACACATTTCCCCAAACAATGATATCAATAGTTTTCAAAACAAACTTGAAAAGGGACAAATTCTGAGCAGTAACATTTCATACTCAGAGCAATGGCAGGCTTGGACTCTGAGACCTCAAATACCATATGTCCCAATTCAGAACATCTACCTTCTCCCTAAGATTGAAAGTAAACCAACTTATTCCCCACCACTAAAAAAGAAAATGTTAACTGCTAAAAATAGTAAACTGTCCTTAGAAACAGAAATTATAATTTACTTTGTTGCTGTGATAAATTAAATTGCTGAAAATAACAGAAAGGAGACTAATGAATTTCTAAAGATTGGAAAATGAGCTGCTTAGAGATACTTGATTCCTATGACATACAACAGTAAGACTAAGTGAGCTACGAAATTATCTGAGGAATAAAGACAGTTGAAAGGCATACACATACTTTGTCCTCATCGACATCTTCAACAGAGGAACAAACATCCACCTGGAGACCTTTTTTTGCCTAGAAGAAACACAAACTGTTTTCAATTCTAAACTGAAATAACTTGGAACTACTGAATCAAACTGAGGCTTCATGAAAGCCAGGCTGAAAAGAACTGCTATCTTAAAACAACAGTAAGCCACAGGGACTTTGGTACACACAGATGTCTTCAAAATTTCAGAGTTGTAAAGCATTAAAAAAACCTGTGCTAACCCTTTTTATTTAAACAATTATGTTTGTATTGGGCTAATCCTACAGTCTGTGATTGAATCATATTTAGCATATAGAATTAGATACATCATGGCAGGGGGGTTGAAACTAGATGATCTTTAAGGTCCTTTCCAACCCAAACCATTCTATGACTCTAACTCTGATCAAGACAAAGAGCTGTGTTTTTCAGCAGTTGCTTTACTGTACTCAAGGGAGCCAGAGAATTGAGCAAGATCAAATATGCCTGCATCAGGATTCCAGAGCTGAGCACTGTGAGAAGACCATATAGAGATAATAGTGCAGGTCTGTACAAAGTAACCAGGATCTACCACTTCTCGCTCATCTCTGGCTTTGTTGAATCTGAACCTCTGCCACAGCAACAAGGCAAATACTGACCTCAAACCTAATTCTCTGTCCTCCAGGAGAGAAGAAATGCTGAATCTAAGCTGGCTCCATGCTTTCTCATAGCAGGTATAAACCAACTCTTTATGTACCAAAGGCCCAATGGGCAACTTCAGACAAAATAGGAAGTCATGTTCAACTCTTTCTGGATTCCGAGTGCTCCTCTGGCCTCATTACAAGGCACTCTACAGTCTCCCTCCTACTGGCCATGCTATTGATATATCTAAATTGAATTATCTTGAAATACAGCTGATGGTACACCTAAAAATAGTTGTGGGACTTTATGGATGACAGGTTCAAAAAGTATCTTCTGTTGACATTAAAAATGAATTAAGGGTTTGCTTTGGTATTTGTGTTTCTAGAAGAAAGCTGAAAGGAAACTGAAATCATGAATACGTGAACATGATCTAGTTTATTGTTTGTTTTGTAAACAGATCATATAACTTACAAAAAAGCAGCTATGCTCCCAATAAAAGCAATTCTAAAATTAATAATGTAAATGATGTGAAACCTAGCCAAAACTTGCTTTTTAGAGCAAGAATATGTCCTAAAGTCTCAAATATTTCTGAAAACTTTATATATATTATACACACCAAGTCCACAAAGTGACTCTTTCTGCATATGCCAACAAACCAACTTTATGACAACTTCAGAGGATTTACTCCAATTTGTTAAAAATGATGCCTAACTAAGCTACTGCAAGGAGACCGGCAGGTAAACTTAAGAGATAATGAACTGGGACTTCCCATATGTCAAAATACTTAGCTGGGTGTAGTGGGGCCATGCAAAACCAATACACTGGGATAGAGTTAAATTTCTTCACAGTAGTACCAGGCTGTGTTTTCAATTTGTGCTGAACACAGGGTTCATAGCACAGTGATGTTTTCATTACTGTCAAACAGCATCCCACAGAGTAAGACCTTTTCTGCTCCTTAACTCACCCCAACAGCAAGGGGTCTGAGAGTGCACAGCACTTGGAGAGGACACAGCCTGGAAAGATGATGCTCACTGACCCAAGGGATGCTCCGCACCACATGGCATCGTATCAGCCCATAAAGCTGGGCAAGGAGCGAGGAAGGGGAGGAGATCCAAACTGATGGTGTTTGACATCCCAAGTCACCGTTACACGTGATGCAGCCCTGCTCTCCTAGAGGTGGCTGAACACCTGCCTGCCCAAGGGAAGGGTGAATGAATTCCTCGTTTTGCTCTGCTTGCATGTGTGGCTTTTGCTTTAGCAATTCAACTGTCTTTATCTTGACCCAGGAGCTTTCTCATTTTACCCTTCTGATTGTCTCCCCATCCCACAGAGGGAACTGAGTGGCTGTGTGAGGCTCAGCTGCCTACTGGGGTGAAACCACAACAACTACTCAATTGCCCCAGATGTTACCGCTATTTCAACACTTGACTATTCCTTCCTATGTTCACATATAACCATTAAAACATTTCCTCTGAATTATGAACAAAGTCTATACAATTAGTATCTGTAACAGATACTCATCTGTAACACAGGACTTGCCCTTACTGAGGAAAACCAGTACACACTCCTACATAAGCAATACTGTGATTACATAGCAATAACTGGTAACATAAATAAATAAACATATATAAGGCATGAAATAAGGTAATCAAACTAGTTTAGAAAATACATTTTTAGCCATCTCAGAAAAGCTATTTTTCAAAAATAAAATAAAACAAACCTCTTTAGCATAAGACTGCATTACTTCAGTAGTTTCTATTTTTCGTTTACATCTCTGCTTTACAGAAATACTGTTGTTGTCCAAGTCTTGCATGAGTTTAAAAAAGGCTAATTCATTAAATAACACTTCAGAGATCTCCACAAGAAGATCCTCCCCACAATCTTTTAATTTTCTACCAGCAAATTTTGCCAGTGAATCCTGTGAAGAGAAATAATTCTTCAGTTTCTGAAACAGACTTTCAAGCTTCAAAGACTAAGTATTTTTCATATTTCTAATAACTCAAAATTAGTTATGTATATAAAAGCTCATATTTTTAAAAAAAGTCTTAGCATCTTAAACAGATTTTACATGGAATCTCTAGTCACATAACACAGAACTTAATAAGCTCATGATTTAAACTCCACGCTTGTTGGGAAAAAAAAGAAGAAAGAAAAAGTGCAGACTACTGATTTTCAGGAATTTACACAAGATGTCCATGAAAAGCATCACCAGAGCTCTCCTTAAAGACAGCCACAAGCCGGAGACACACATCTCACTACGTGGCTCTGACAGAAAAGATGTTCTGTGTGCAGTAAATCATCAGTTTAGGAACAAAGGTAATACCTCATCACCGTATCAAAGCTGAGGGAGAACAGCAGCTATATTCAAGGTCTAAAATACAACTTCAGAGAAGCTGGTTTGTTTATCTGTTGCTCATTAGCCTACTTGTGTGTTGCAAAACAGCACTGAAAAACTACTAACCTGAAGTATACTGCCAAGCTGCTTATGAAAGAACTTCACAAATTCTTTACTTTCATCATTCTGTTGCGTAAGAGTTAAGACCATACGTCTTACTGATGTCAGTAATTGAGAAGAGCATACTTCATCCATGTGTTCCTACATAAGTATCACAGAATGAGCTTTGTTAGCACTTCAAAAGAAAAATTAGCCATCGACCCAAATACAGAAATTAATTTATTAAAGAACACCTGTCCACTGAAGGAACAGCACACCGCACAAAGGTCCTAATCAATCTCACAAACATCATACTTCATTAATGACTGACTGTTCATGACACACAAAGATTTATCTCAGTCTTCCAATACATGAGTACTTGGCATCTTAAAATGTTTGGCCAAACTAAAAAGGTTCATATATTGTGGCTGTGTACACAAGTGTATTAAAGCGTATATTAAAATATCTACTGTTATATGCAGCCTTAAAACTGCAAACAAAACACATGTCTTCAGGCACTGTGACTGGCATGTCAGCAATATACAGTTTTTAAACTTAGTATCAGCCAAATACCTTACTAGTCAAACCTAAGCTTACACACTGTGCATACTACAAAAGGGAACAGGGAGATGGCTTAAGCATCTTACAAACTCAATCTTCTCTGCTCTCCAACCTTGCAAAGGAGGAACTGTGACTATTTCTCCATCTTTAAAGAAGTACATTTTTTTCTCTAATCACAGACTACAAGTGAAAACAACTTTAAAGATATTTGTAAACAGGAGAAAATAATGCTAATAATCAACTACTCAGATGTGTTCTTCAAAAATACCCTATCATTGTATATGTAACAGTTTTAATTAGTGATCTCAGTTGTGTCTGCTAAAAGGCAGCAAATATTTCAGAAGTCCATTCTCAAACATTTCTATATTAAATTTTGTCAACTCCAAAGCAAGCAACTTCTATTCTTTTTGATGTCAAGTCCACCAGGCCTAGGAAATCTAGACACCTCACTATTTATTTCTCCTATTAAAACTACACAGAATCTTTTTGTGGGAACATTTAATTCTTCAGCAGAGTCTGCAACTGAACACGTATTTATTGGCAACTGTTTCTAAGAGACAAGTTTAAATTTTAAATAAGGTTCTTCTGTGCAATTATAAAAGTCCTTTTCTAAATTTTCTACTTCACACCATATTATAAAGAGCCCTTACCTTCAGAAAAGGAATGACCTCTTTCATAATTGCTTTAATCTGCCGGTCAAGCTGCTGGGTATCTATACGAGGACATGGAACTGCAGAAGCATCACCTGACTGTGGCACAGACTGACATTCACCAGTACCTGGACCTCATTTTAATTNTTCCACATTACTATTAAAGAAATATCACTTTCAAAAACATATTTTTTTAAAAAAATTTCTTATTTCCTTAAGTATGTAAATATCTTTTCAAACTTTGCTAAGTTTTCAATATAAATAAAGAGGAAAGCAATTTAGCTTGGTTATCATAATTATTTTCTAAAATTAAGCAAAATACGTGTATATGTGCATACCTTCTAATTTAGCAGTAGAAGCACCCTGAAAATTACTAGAGCAGCCCTCAGAGTCAAGGGTACTTTCAGCTTCAACTTTCATACGCTCATATTCCCTCATCCAAGACAAAGCTTTATCTAAGTGAATCACTGTGTTGCCTATATTTAGAATAAAAACACTTTTTAATCTATATAAAAAAGTTTTCAATTGATAGACAAATAAACAATGATAAAAATGAATTCAAGGCCACAAGTTTTGAACTCTACATGTAACTAGTTATAGTATTTTATTAACACACTTTGACAAACTCAAAGTGTTTCACAATTAGCTAATTTATTTATGTTTTGTCTTACAAAACATGTGACTACACACTAAAGGTCAAGTAACAGTGTACTAAAGTGCAGACAATTGCAAGCATTTTGGGAGGGAGGGAGGAACACTTAAAACACTAAGTCACATCATTCTCACCAAGGTCATCAGTGGCAAAGGGTTCAAAATTTGAAGATGTAGACATAGTACTCCCATTGTCTGCATCACGCTGTTCACCATCTTGACATGCTTCTGCAGAAAAGTTCTTGCCAAAAGTTTCCTAAAAAATACCAGACAACTGAATACAAAGAAGGAACACACCACACTCTCAAAGATGTGTGAACAAGCCAGCAATTCTTTTCAGTGACATGATGTGGTACCAGGACTTATCACCAGGCTGCCTGACTGGAGAAAAACCCCACTTTCAGGATACAAATCCATTAGGTGAATCTACCACACTTGCTTCAAATACTTCAAGCACAAAACACGTTAGAAACTGTACAGAGGCATAAGGGATTTCTTAAGTACAAAAAAGCAAAAAGTTTTGGAGAATCTTGTGATCAGTACTTGCCCTGACCTTACTCAGAAGAGGATTTTGGCTCTTTCTGAATGTATCAGCTTCTGATTCACATCTGTCTCCATGTTCCCTTCATCCCTGACATCATTCATTTGCAGTACCAAGAATCTTACCGTATTTTATCACTTTTGCATTGATTATCTTGCCACTAGTCGCTAGAAAAGTCTGTCTAAGTCAATACTAGTTTTAGAGAAATTCAGTTCCTAGTATGAATATTTCATGCGTGTGTGCAAACTGAAATACAGGAAAAGCTGTCAGTGGCTGCTGAATTTGAAAACTTACATCATCTGTAGAGGCAAGGCTTTCACTAGGAGTGAGTTCAGAATTTGACGCTACCCATGTTGCAGAATTCAGTGATTTTGCAGACTTCCCTTTTTCATTTTTCTCAGATAAATGTCTGGTCACTATATCCTGGAAAAGATAATTGATGCTGTAAAAAAGGATCTAAAGTTTGCTTGATTCATAAACAAAATCAAAAATTCTGTGCATACCTGTAAAGCATATAGAGCCCTTTGCCTCAGATAATCTGTATTTAGCAGCTGAAGCTCATGGAAAAGTTCAATAAGAAAGTGGGGACGAGACTCATTTTGAGAAATAAGAGTTGCCACTTCAGAATAAATTGTGTCTCGCAAAGCTTCAAACATAGAAAGATCAC